>JANIPN010386141.1:0-152902 GCA_027478595.1 Erythroxylum anguifugum
ATATATATTATATTAAATATATTATTATATATATATATTATAATATAAATTATATTTCGGAAAAAACTCCGGTTATACTATAGAATACTATAAAATTATACTAACTATAATAGGTAATCGAAACTCGTTCTAATATTATAGTATAATTTCGGCCTCTAACTGCCTCGGCCTCTCCCTTCTTCGGTCTTGAAACCAGTACTTCGGTCTGACCCTAAAATAAGTTCGGTTCGGTTCGGTTGTTACCTCTACGAGACGCAGATTATGATTAATACTCCTCTTCTCCTTGACCTACTCAACAGTAGCGACAACAATAGCAGCAACAGCAGCTGCGGTGTGAGCTGTGGATCGTTTGTAACAGTAGAAAGTCGAAAGAAAACGTTGCGAGCCAACGCGATACTGTATCGATGATTACAAAGCGAACACTCGTCGGCAGGCGGACATTCATTGCTATCCTACGCCCAGATGTCCAATAGTACACTCCCTGCGTCTTGGAATCAGTCGGAATGAGCTGTGAAGTTTCTGCGATATGGCGCGGATAAAATGTGTTAGATCCACCCTAACATTTTGACCATTTATCGAGTCTAATTTGCGTGGTGATGCAACACCTGCCTACACTTTTCGGTCTGCAGAATAGTGACAAAGATCAATTCGAATCCTTCTCCTTAGGTAATTATTGGCCATCCTGAGATTAATGGCTGCAGCCTATCAAAACAAAACATACAATAGCCGGGATCCGCTGGTGGTCTCCCACCCAACTATCAACCAGCCGATCTGAGGCTTAGACATGGCAGAGCGGACGGGATGCCTCGTTCTCCTCAGTCTATGGTCGTATGCAACAGTCAGTTGTATTAATTATAATCTGTACGTGTCAAATTTTCTCGCGAGGTGGTCCGCCCATCATCTCACATGCGTGGATCCTCATGCATCTCTGAAGTCATTCGTCTAACGCTGCTCAACTTGTCAAAAAATTCCTGATGCAGACCTATCGTGCACCTTATTGATACTTCTTTCGGTGGTCAGATTCGGTTTCATCAACATGAATCATCGATTGTGTTCGCGCTGTACCCAGCTCGACACTGAACATGTGCTGCGACTCGATGCAAACTTGTCGATCTATCCGAAAGATAGGGAAGGCACCACGAAACAGAGGCTCGACAGTGAACAGATATTGCGACCCGATGCAAAGTTGTCGCCCCATCCCGGAGGTAGGGAGTGCACTACGAAACAGAGGATACCCATCTTGCGGCTTGGCTATGTGAAGGATGCGGATGGCCATTCGCCATGTGCCATGTGTCGCCTCTTAAGCTTTGTTAAGAATAGGTGCGACATTCACTCATCCAGTAGCGTCTTATACTCTCTTAAAATCTCAGGGCTTCGTGAGCATACGTATCGCTTGGCACCGGAAGCACTGGTTGTGACTTGCGAAGACTGCACGGACCGCCGTCTTTCGACCTATGTCGCGCCCTACGAGAAGCTATCCTCAGCATCCTACTATGGCATTAGCTACGACACAGGCGGCAGCTGCGGCTTGGCTAACGATGACTACGTTCTTCCGGCACTGCGGTCAAGGTCGCAGGTAGACTTTGGGATGTTGCGCACTTGGCTCGATATCTGCGAGACTGAACACATTAAAGATTGTGACGGTGGCGAGCAGCGGCGGCGGCGACCACTACCTGTCAATCTGAGGTTGATTGACTGCCAGCAGCAGAATGTAGTCCTGGCTCATAGCGGCAAAAAGTACGCCGCGCTCAGTTACGTGTGGGGCCGGAAGGCGGACGAGACTTATGGGGCCTCATCCGATCGCGTCGCGAGCGACGGCAGTCTGCCCACCAACTTGCCGCGAACAATCGCAGACTCGCTCGTCGCAACTTTGCAGCTTGGGCTGCGTTTCATTTGGATCGACAGATACTGCATCAATCAAGATGACGAGGCGGACAGGGCTCGCCAGATCCGGCAGATGGATCTCATATACTTACATGCCTCTGTCACAATCATTGCCGCTGCAGGTAAGGATTCTCATTTTGGTCTCCCAGGCGTAGCCCAAAGCCTGAGACCGAGCTTACCGGCAGCTGTCAAGGGCAGCCGCAATCTAATTGCAGTACCGCTCCGTACCGAAGCGGTCGTCGAGAACTCGGTGTGGATGACCAGAGCCTGGACGTTCCAAGAAGCATTCTTCTCCCGGCGACGACTTGTCTTCACCGAGGACCAAGTCTACTTCGAGTGCCTAACAGCGCAGTGCCCTGAAGTTCGGGGCTTGCCTATTGAATTTGATTTTGGAAAGATCTTCAGAACCGACACACATTACAATAGCGAGCCATGGGGATTTTACGCTCACCTGGCCCCGTACACTCGACGAGCATTGACATTCCAGAGTGATGCCATCAATGCATTCCGCGGAATATTAGACCACTACCAGTCGAGAGAGCCGCAGGTACGGGACTACTTTGGAATTCCTGTAATGCCGTCTCTCGTGTGGTCATGGCCATTTGTGAGGCCAAGGCGAGGGCCAAACTATGCTTGTGCGCCGGAACGAAATGCCAGTCAGAGCTTCATTGCTGGCCTCTGCTGGAGGCACGACAAGGCAGGCGCACGACGCTCCTGCTTCCCCTCCTGGACTTGGGCTGGTTGGGCCTGTTCTGTTTCCTACATGTGCCCACAGCTTCCCAAAGGTCTCAAGCTGTGTCCCGAAGATCAGGTTCAGGTCTGGATAGAGGGCAACGACAAAACCAGCCTCGCCATAGAGACGATGCTATCCAAGGCTGAGGAGTCGCCAACTGCCATTCTAGGAACCGTCATCTTGCTCGAAGCTATGGTCATGTCTATCCAGGATGTTACGCTTATACATAGCTCTGCAGCAGATGCTGGTGGCTGGCACGTAGTGGTCAAGGGGCAAGAACTTGCTGTAGCATTACAGATGAGCATCCTTGACAGCGAATGGGCAAAGCAACTCGATGAGCAAAACGGCCGGAGCATTGAAGATGGCGAGGTACTGGGAGTTCTACTCAGCGGTGACATGAACCAAAAGAGGAAAGTGAGGGACGATGATTTCATACTGCTAGTTCGGAAGAAAGGACAGATCTTTGAGCGGGTTGGACACATGGTAATGGACGAGGGTCATACGAAGGTCGGGGACAATGTACAAAACCAGTGGGTCAGATGCCTCTCGTGGAGTGAACTGGAACCTTACTGGAACCAGCTACTTAAGGGAAGAACACGTACAACGTTACGTATCGGATGAGGGCATAGTCTGTCACACCATATTGACAGTCTGCGATCAATGGCGTTGGTTTGAATGGCATTTACGCAGTGAATGAAGATCTCTTGACTTGCTAAAGTCGCCTTACAGAGAAGACATCTTCCTGCTAATACAACGCACCTGGCTCCGAGCCTGTCATATCTGCTCCCAGTCTACATTGGCGTGTAAACAAGCTCGCCCCTAGCCAAGACCTCCACCGACTGGCCGACGACCACCTCAGACCCACTCTCACGGACCGGCACCAGCTGGACGGCCATGCAGCCAGTCCCTTTCGGCGCACCCTTGTCGACCGCCCTCGTGGCCCTGATGGTCCTGTCCGGCTCCGCAACGTGTCTGAGCCCCGTATCCGGATCGACGTTGGGCATCTTGCAGCGCACACAGCGTGCCACAACGTGGTAGTCTTCGCCGCCGAGTCGCACGTGGGTCCACTCTTCCTCCTCGAACGGAGGCACGCCTTCGAGGATGATGTTGGCGCGGAACCTGCGGGCTGAAAGAGCAGGAGGCGGTGGTGGCGGCAGGCCCGGTGTGAGTGGGGTGCGCACGCGCTGGTGCTGCGCAGCGTCAAGTGCCCGCACGCTGCCGAGGCCGAGCATGTTGATCGGATAGGTGTCATTGAAGGAGGCGACGGGCTGCCAGCCGAGTTGTTCCGCACGCGGCGCATCGCGGAAGACGGGACGAAGGGAGCGTGAGCGAAAGAGAGTGAAGGGCATGTCGGCAGGCACGCCAAGGTAGGCCTTCAGGTGCGGTAGGGCTGACTTGAGGTGAGGTGCCATGTTCAGTGAGGGTGGCGCGTCTTTCCAGATCCGCATCGTCTCAAGTGAGTAGTTCTTCTCCAGGCCGGCAGACACGGGATCGAAGGGAACGGTGAATGAGGTCGTCGGGCCGTAAGAGTATGGTGCATCATTGTCGGAGTAAAGCCAGGTGCTTAGGGTGTCCGAAACGGCAGAGAGGGGCCCTGATCGCTTGCAGGGAAACACGACTCTCATCACACCACCGCTGCGCACGGCAGGCAGGTTCCGATGGTATCCTGTCGTTGATGGATCAGGTAACCAGACCTCAGCTCGCACATTTGCAAGCAATGGATATTCTCGCATCGTAGCGAACTCCCAGCTTTCACCTGTTTTGGAAGCAGTAGACATGGCAGAGGAACTGCCCTCGCGCCTGACCGTACGTAGACGTGCGAAAGAGAAGTGCCTATCATGCTCCAAGCCAGTCTTGATCACTGAACTCTTCCCAAGCTCGATTCCGGCGCAGCTCTTGAGTGGATAGACCCACAGGCTCTTGATACTCCACGGCGATCCCTTTCCAGACGCGCCGTTTCCGTACAGATGCTTCTCCTCATTCAGCTCGTCATGCAAAAGATTCGATTGAGATCGTGGAAGGCCAATTCGCTTACAGCCAGCTGTAGACGTAAGCAGACCCAGAGGCTGAAGCACATGAAGGTAAATGAGAGGAAGGATTCGAGGCGTCAAAAGCGCAAATCCGAAAAGAGCCCCGAGAACTGAACTATATAGCACGTGGTGAAGGCTTATATCAGGGTGAAAGGTCAACGAATCGACCAAAAGGGGATCTAGGAACGACATGCCGGAAGAACTGTGCCTTGTTTGGATACTAATTCGTGAAGTAGTCGTTCACGCAGAGTGCCGTCTAGACTGAGGCCAGGCAGAAAGGGTCTCGAGCCCACGTCAACAAATGAGGTAGAGGAGACGTACACCCTGGTGAGGACAAAGCAACGAAGAGTATTGATAGCTCTCGGATTTATTTTGCAGTTCGAAATACAGCTGGTCTGAGGTGCAAAAGACCGAGTGGAGCCGTCCAGACAAGGTACTCGGCCAGCTCAAATCTGTATCAGCTACAGGTATTACAGCATACACACTGGATGTACAGGTAATCAACAGTACAAGAGAAGAAAGTGTTGCCAGAAGATAGTCACAGATGAGCAAGGGAGAAGCTTGAAAAACGAGGGCGGAGACATTATAGCCAGAAACAATCGGTGAGAGCCTTTTTTTGGGCGAGGACTTTGGCTGTTCGGTCTGGTCCTATCGTCGTACCGACAATGCTATATCTCTTGGCACACAAAGTCCCCGGCGCATCAGCAATGGCGGCTCAACAGAAGGATAAGGGCATGGATGTCCAGACCCTGGCGATCAACTTTGCCCTGAGGTTGAGTAAGCTCGACCACTGGTCCGGACGAGACCGTGTTGGCAGGGTCTTGAGCAAGCCATTTTGACAACTTTGCACAAAGCCGTCCATCACGCGTGTTTAGTGGCTGCTTTGATAGTCTAATCAAGGATGCCTAACTCGCTGCGGTTGGATTTGAAAGAGAGATATAGCCACATATAAAACGCGAGTGGGTTGTAAAAATGTAGCGGCAATACGAAGCGAGCCGCGCAATGTTGGCTGCAGGGCGGGGCTGCGAAATCGGTTTTAGCGGAGTAAAGCGGAAGCAATGAAACGCGCTCCAGTGCTCGTGACAAAACAACCACAGCCATTCACAACCAGCACTGTGCGAGGACAACGCGCAAAACTTTCGTGATCGCGAGAGCCACGAGTACCTACACAAATTTCATGGCATATCAAGGCTTGAAATCGGTAATTCAGAAATGCGGGGGCGATGCTACTCTGCTCCGCATGTCTTTTGATCCCGCTATTGGACCATCGCTGCAGACGCCACATAACGCCTCGAAGTGTCCAATTCAGACAGCTAGTGATGCAGACCGGCTCAGTGTATGGTGATGTGCTCTGGAGCTGTGGTGAAATGCTTTGCCGGCCACGTCGCAGATGCTTCAGAACCACTTGGTCGAATATCATGGCTTGAGTCGAGCGACTTGCCCATATTTGATTCATGTCTGGCACGATGCTGTGTAAGTTATTGAATGACCTGAGTATGATAATAGCGTCAGCTCTTAGGCCGTAGCTTGCTATCAGGAGCGTGTCCAATATCCGTTTTCAATGGTTGGTTCTTACTCTTGCAATGGAGACAGTGATGTTCATTCAAGCAAGTTCGCTCGATCGCACGTCTTTGTTCTCACAATGCAACTTGTTCGGTCTAATTGTTGTGCTTTGTCTTTGCACAGACTGCACTTCCACCGAGACACGGCGGAGTTTTATACGTCTTCCCATTTGAGTCTCGTACTCAAGCAGCTGACTTTTTGCACAACGTTGTTGTCAGTACTGTGCTGTTGCTCGCCGATTGAAGGTACAATATGACGACGCATCGCTGGGATCTTTAATTGCCTTCCAATAAGTTTCATATTCATCGCTCTAGCCTTTATAAGCAGATCTCTGTATATTTTTCATTGGTTTTTTCACTTGTACTCCTTTTGTTTCGAGCCGTCGTCTGCATCTTGAACAACTAATTTATACCCGACTAATACTCTGTACGCCAATGGATGAGGCTTGCCCTCCACAGGGGTGCATTTGCGCACGTTGTGACCACTATTTCGAGATGATGGTGGTCGAAAATTATTATTCTCATTTGGAGTGGTGGCACTACATCGAACGCCTCGAAAAGGCTGAAAGATTCAAGCGCCTAGGCATCGAATTCAAGGATTATCCCCCAGCACGCATGGCACTGGCTTTTCATGAGTGGGGCAGTGGTATCTTGTGGAAGATGTATCTCAGGTGTATATCAAAGCGCAGATGCAATGACCCTCTCTTCAGCCAAACCTTGAACCAGTCGGACCTCAGGTCATGGGAGCTTGCACTGCAGGCCAAGCAAGAGGACATTGCCAAAGTCTTCAGGATGGCCGCTTCTTCGTATCAGTCATGGGAAGATGTCAGGAACAGCTGCTGCCTTCTGGTAAGAACCAAAGAAACCCAGCAACTGTGTCATCAGCTGACTGCCAGCTTTCGCAGGCTTGTCGCCAAAATCAATGGCCTCGAGCACGCGATGAATCCGGATCAGCGCCTCGGCTTGCGAGTCTACACGGTTGAGATGAGCAAAGGCGAGCGGCTTCAAGCCCCAATTGATGAGGAAGATCCTGTTTATCATAGCAGAATTGATTACGAAGACTCACAATACATTGAAGACGGTCGTGAGGATGGTGTATTCTGGTACGTCACAAGCCCCGACATGTTCCGATTTGTCAAAGGGCGCCCAACCTGCAATGTGGACAAATACATTGATTATGTCAAGGACACCATCCTGCTACAAAATGCTCTAACAAGAGATCGACCTCTGTCGAGCTTTGATCACCCCAGAGGTGCCTGGGCCGTCATTAATAGCCGCAGCGAAGGTAAATCAGCTCCAAACGATGGGCCGTGGATTATCCTTAAGGGAGAGGGCATCGTGCCGCCAGGTAGGTACCATGGACTCTATGACAGGGAGTGGGGGGATCACGTCCTTGCTCGACGTTACGACGCTCGCTGGGGAATCGGCCTCGTTTTTGAATGAACACTTCCCACCTCGCCCCAACTGTTTAATCTTGAAAACACGGATAGCATTGTCATAGCCGAGAGCAGATGCTGGCTCATCGATTCTGGCTGAGTCTCCGTCTAGATTTTGGACAATTCTGCAGGTAGGTGAGTCTTCAATTTGCTTTTATATTGGGAAAAAAAAATTTGAAGCTTCTATAAAGTCAAGGTCACTTCATTAGCAGTGCGTCTTAAACGTAGTCACCTCATGTATTCTTCCCTTCCGTCACACTGTGATCTGATCTGAATACATTGCCAATGTGATGAGGGGCCGGCAACAACGAGCTCTGAAAACGACAGTCATGTTGTTGCAGTGCTGCCTCCGTCTTCGGCTGAGAGCTTTGGTAATTTCGAGAGACGAGATTGGTTCGTCAGTGCTCGCGATGTTCCGATTGCTAATGGTCTACCTCAATTTCATTCTAAACGGCCGATGAGTGAGTAGCAAGCTGACGCAACTTAGCAAAACAGCAGATTGTAATCGAGTTGCGTCAATTTGAATATCTTTCGGGATTTTGTGCAATTCTGAAAGTCTGTCAGACGCTTAGTATAGCGAACACCCTTGACCCAAACTCTCGTCGGATAGATTGTGGGGCTCTGTATGCTGGGAACATTTCAAAGCAGCTCACTATCTGATGACTATACATAAAAGAAGTCTTCAGAAGGACTCACTCGAATTCACATAAATCATCACTGACCTTCTCTTCGTTTCCGCACAGGGACAGAGAATTCAGCTGTGCGCTCTTGACAGCAAAATTTGAGGTTGCCTCAACGCCACACTCCAGTCAACGCACAAGCCACATCCTCGCCCACAGCCATGGCAGCTTCAGCCTCATCACAGGAAAACAGCACATCGCCACCCGCGTCGCCGGAACTCCAGAGTCTTCTAAAGAAACTCGAGGAGAAATTCGGCACAGTTACCAACGGCGCAGATCGCTGGTACCTCGTCGCTGCCGCGGCCCTGACCGGGGCCGGGGAGCCTCTAACGCTCGGCGCCCTCTACCGGCACCTGATCGCGCAG
The DNA here is from genome assembly GCA_027478595.1 of Erythroxylum anguifugum. Taxonomy (NCBI): domain Eukaryota; kingdom Viridiplantae; phylum Streptophyta; class Magnoliopsida; order Malpighiales; family Erythroxylaceae; genus Erythroxylum; species Erythroxylum anguifugum. Next base: position 8,691 of record JANIPN010386141.1, read on the forward strand.
CAGGACTCCTCGGAGGCACGACGACGGATCCTGCGCCGGCTCCGCGAAGTTTTGCTCAAAGCTACCTCGCTCTACGGCATCTGCAAGCCGCTAGAAGCCGTCCTGTCCCTGGACGGGGCAATCGAGCGGGACGAAGACCGAGATCCGACGTTTACGCGGGACGGGTGGCAGGCGGACGATGCTAACAGGGCTCGCGCCACCGCGTGGCTGGAGAAGGTGTACACGCGCAACACGAACGCGACGCTGAAGCTGTTTGAGGGCCACCCGGACTTTGTCTGGCTGGCGAGGGATATCACGTACGGACTGTACTTGTCTGATCGCCAGTTCTTGGACGATGTGGAGACGGAGATGGTCACTGTCACAAGCATCATGGTGCAGAATTTGCCGAGGGAGAGCTGGTGGCATCTGCGTGGCCTGAGGAGGGTGGGTGCGAGTTTGGAGGAGTCCAAGGTGGTGTATGAGGCTACGAAGCTGATCATTCAGTTTGCGGGTGGCAGAATGGATCGTGTTCCCAAGCCTGAGGATGTAGAGAAAGACGTTTGATGCTTTGTTGCACGAGGTAGATGGAACGCGTGTTCATCAAGTCTGGCATATTTGTTGCACCAATTCATAGCAGAAATGGAGTAGGTAGACCGGAATTAGGTCCACTGTTTCGCAATAGCATGTAGTGTAACGATTCTACCAGGCATCTTGATATTATCACGTGTTTCTGCTTTGCCTAGACTCAATTGTAAATATAGCCAAAACAGTCTGGGCTGGATACATGGACGCGACTTGCCGTAAATGCACACTGATCTTTGTATCCGTGGTCGCTGGGCAAGTTGTTATCGTAGAAGAGACAAGCATTGACTTCCTTCTCTCCAGTTCGTGGCGTCAACTACAACCTGCCGACCAAGGTCCAGTCAGTGAGTTGGGACCTTCGGCAAAAACAGACTCCCAACCTCATACTCACCTAGGGACGCCGCAGATATCAAGATCACGGCACTTGCTCAGGTACGCATCAGTCCGCACCATTCGACTTCGTCAGCATCCAACACCCGCTCCGACTCGAACATCATGTCAAGCCTCAATCCTCCACATTCAACTCCCATAGCAACCACACGTGAGTTTCGGATCTTTCTCTTCTCAGCCTGTATCAATCTCGCTTTAATCGTCATCTCCATTCATAATTACTGACCACGATATTCACAGATCGACTTGCTACCGTCTCGGCTTCAGCGGCGCTCCAGAAAGCAGCAGCGACAGGAAGCTCGATATCTTGTGGGTCGGCGCGACTCGATGGCCTGCTGGCGCTCGGTGCAGATGCCAGAGGCGGGCTTCCGCGAGGGAAGGTAGTTGATCTACATGGGCCACCTGGAGTCGGCAAGACAACATTAGGGTGAGTTGGTTGCTTTTATCATTGATCACCACCTGATGTATACTGAATTGTTCGTTTCTACTATTCATGTGAGATATGCATTCGTCTTTGACATGATATTTCGTTCTGTATCAACTGCAGCATGTACATGATGTAAACCAAACCAGCCACAGCATCTGGAACGAAGCTCTTGAAGGCCAAGTAACTGTGATTGCAGGAGCGTACCTTGACAAGAAAAAGGAGTGAATCAGTTTAATCTAAAGCTGATACTTATCGCTGCTCACAGACTTACCGCTGCGGCGAACACTATCCGTGCAGGCGGCAGCGTTGTCTGGATCGATTGCAGTGCGCCCATCTCAGCGCATCGACTCAATCAGATTGTGTCGTCGTCTCGATCCGCTACCGTAAATGTCGCTAGCAATACAAATCCTCCTCCACTTTCGTCTCCAACAAAGACTTCATCAACAGCAGTGACATTAGAAAATTTCCACCACTACAATGCTCCAACTCTGGCCCACCTTCTCGCTCTTCTCTTACGTCCACCTCTGGTAAATCCAACATCAGCAACGCAAGCAACAGGCTCAACTTCCGTGCCGGCAGCTACTTTTCCACCACCTGATACCCAGCTTCTCGTCCTTGACTCACTCTCAACATTGCTCACTCTCGCCTTTCCGTATTCCTCCGACCTACCTTCATCATCTTTCTCATCCTCATCGTCAAATACCTCGACAGCGGCAAAGAAGCAAGCAGCTTCAGCCCGACGCTGGGCAATACAACGCGACATCGCAGCAGCGCTGAGCCGGCTAGCCGCAGTACGGCACGTTGCAGTACTGGTCACGCAGCAGCTGGCCACACGAATCGATCGAGATATGGGGGGATCCAAACAGAGGGCAGTACTCAGAGCAACTCTGAGTACCAAGAGCTGGACAGAGGGCGGCATCTGGGCAAGGGTGCTGCTGTGTAGGCATTGGGGCAGCAGAGTCTTCACCGAAGAAGCTGCCGCTGGAAGGGAGCAGCACGTAGGCAGAGGTAGCAGAAGTGCTAGCAAGCATGGAGATGTTGGGTCAATCACAAGATTCGCGGTGCTAGTCAAGTTGGGCAGCACCGAGTTTGAAGGTTTTGCCCGAATGGTGCCATATTGTGTCGATGAGGTGAGTCAGCTCTTGAAATCCCAATTGTGGAAGTCACGACAATCCTTTCACATCAGCTCTCTGATGAGATGCGTCAGGGTGGAAGACTGGTAGACATTTCAACGTTGTGCTAATTCATTTCTTCTTCACTACAGAGTGGCATTCTTGATGCTAAGCTCACAAACTTTCCTCATCCTCGTTACCAAAATGGCAATCAGCATCAGAATGCAAGACCACGGAATCAAGGCTCAACGACTGCCGTTATAGAAGACTCTATCAAAAGACCGTACCAACATCGACTTGACAAGTCATCTAGCCACACTGGCATCAGTGTCGTCCCGGCAAAGCGCCACGCGGCCGAGATAGCCGACAGTGAATCTGACGGGGAAGATGAAGAAAACGAAGCAGCAGCAGCAGCAGCAGCAGGCACGAGACTGGGTTCTGATGGGGCTGAGTTGGAAGAGGTGGACGAGTTTGGTATGACAAAGGAGGAGCAGGCTATGCTTGAACTTGAAATGATGGAAGCTCAGACGGACGAGGGTGTGCCGTGAACTGAATCAGAGCATGACGCCACTCGATGCGCAATTCAGATGAGGTGCTGAGCGTTCGGTGGTTCACTTCCTTACCATATCCCCAAGCCGGTCCGAATGGCAAGAGCAAACTGGGAGCAGCCACGCTCAGGTATTCGCCACTCGGCCTGGCGCCTCAGCAATCTTTTGATTCCGCTACTTCATGATTCAGTCTGTAAGGACGAATTGACTTCCTCCTATCACTAATCAGTACTCGTCAAGTTCGACCGGTCCTAAGTCTCCCGACTATCGTGCACGAGTCAACAAAATCCTTCGTGCATGAGTTCATGAACTGACAGGCAGAAGAGCTGCGCATTCCCCTCGCCACCGGCGAGTGGGGTAACACGGATTTGGAGATGCTCCCTACCGCTGCAATGCAGTAGATCAGAAAGTCGGCATCACCCAAAGGAGCGCGCAAAAGATGCAGGGTTTGAACCCCAGACGATCTTTCATAGTCCGCTGTTCCGGCCCAGCCGCCTCAAGGTGGTCTCTTTGAAGTGGCCAATTCTAGGGTCATCCACCACTTCCCGGTGCGACCACCTCGCAGCAGGAAGAGCTGGAGAAAACAGCGGTCTGACGTGTGACGAAAACTGTTGGCGTTGATCACTTTGAAAAAAAAATTCGCAGTGTCTGCGGCTGCCATTTCGCCGAAAAGCCAAGACTTGGAAACGTGGATGAGGATAGTGGTGGGCGAGACAAGAAAAGGAAGTGACTAGTTGTAGGGATGTCAGCACTCTGCTATGAGGGGTGTTACCATCTTGACCAATGATGACGCGAATGCCTACTGCGACAATTTCAATAACCCAGACCGATATACAGCACTTTTCAATCATGATATTAGCTACACAAAGCCGCATCAGGCTGTAAGCGTATCAGACCCGGAGAGTCTGATTGATCACCAGTATATAATTAATCTTGTTCTTATCAGGCTATTATGTATACATTCTATCGATTCCGGGCTGTGCGGCAGTCGGCTGATCTCAAAATCGAAAATTCATTTTTGAGGCAACAGAAACAGATGTAAGTCATTGGATATGTGCAGGGGCTGGGTAGTAGAACCCTTTGAGAAGGCGGCGGGGCCAGTCCACCTCGTTCCAAGTTCTCCCAGCTGGTTCGTATGCGGCACGGTAAAGCTGTGATGCATAAACATGCGTACAAGGAACTACTGGAGTTCTCCTTCTCCCGCTCTCGCTGCAAACGTCAGCTCATAATTCCGGTTCTGAGCGATCTCCAGCAGCTCGAATACGTGGCCTTTCACCGTCCAAGCCTCCGAGGCTCACAGCATAGATTGAACATCATCATCTTCGACTCCGCATAATCGATCTGCCAAGATCCACAAATTTAACCCGAAAATTCCCGGCCAGCTGCCGCTGCCATTGGCGAAGGCCGTAGTGATCATCAAGTAGACCCTGGTCTATGTACGCGACAAGCCTTCGTCGACTTCCTAACTTCCAATCCCTGAGGCTCATATGGATCGCGAAAAAAGAACTGCGGTACCGGTATCTGCGATACAGATCATCCATGGTGCTGCTGGCTCATGATCGACAGTTCGAAACGTACTAACCGTCTCTCCTTACCAGTACAGACAATCAGCAAACGCAGCAATAGCCGAGGGTTGTCGCACAGTCTCCTGGCAGAGGCGGCGTTGCCAATATGGTCCAAAACCGGCGCGAGACGGGGCGCTTCACGAACTCTAATCGTAGTAAGGCGAGACCCTGAACTCTCTTCGGCGAGCATGGGGGTTAACATCGTGTTATCCTCAATATGTCGAGGTTCAATCTTTGCGAGTCACTGACACATACTCTGTCTTCATTGTCACCGAACAGAAATTACACAGATTGAGAGCTTGAACGAGGAATGATCACGACAGAGGTGTTCTATTCAGTCTCGACCATATTTGTTGACTGCACGCACCAGGAGATAATTAATACCAGTGGTTAAAAGTCGAATTGAGTGTAACAAACGTAATGCCGGGAACTTGCCGTCGACCGGAGCCTTCAAATTCAAAGAGGTTGTTCTGGATCTGCTGTGGCTGAATCTCGGTAGGAATGAAGGCGAGAAGGCAAAGCCAAATCTAGCAGAGCTCTGAAATGCCGAGGCACCTGAGTTGGGTGCTTCAGCATGTATCGTCTAATGTACCTGACCTGAGTTGAGTTTTCAACCTCGGCTGAAGAGTGGTCGACGCCGGCGGCGCCAGCGCCACCGGCGCGGGCTGTTGGACTTCGACGAGCGTCTGTTGCGGAGGCTCTACCACACTTCGTTTCGGCTGTTCCGGGTCCTCGGAGTGGCGGCGATGTGACTTTGATAATTTCCGAGCATAGCATCATTTGGAGTTTATTTTTCCTTCTGTTTTTTATAGTCGCTAGTTTTTTTTTTTTTTTTTTTTTTTTTTTTTTTTTTTTTTCTTAAAAAAAAGTGGGTGGGGAGGGTCTGGGTTGGAACAAGATACACATATTTGATGATTGCAGCGATGGATGACGCGAGATCGCAAGCTCAAACTCTTTTAATTTCAGCCCGCATATTGCAAGTTCAGGGACCTGTCATCAGAACTGGTGTTTCCGAGTGTGCGTTCAGTATTTTTCTTAATCAAAGTCTGGCTTTAAACGTCGTGCGTGCTGTTATTGCCGATGGAGCCCTATCTTGCCAAGCCTTAGGCCGATCGCTGTCCCCGAGTAGGTCGTAGCCGGCTTTGATAAAATGCTGTTGGCAGCATATATAACTGGCAGGTATGAATGAGGCAAGATACTTCTATTGATGCTGCCTAGCTCAGTCGCTGCAGTCTATTGGCAGCCTCATCGACCCCACGTTGAGACGGTTGACCCGTTAAAATTTGCTATATGCTCAGGTACTTAGGTAGGTACTTTTGTAAGTAAGTTCTGCACGCCATATCTGAGATGTACTCCGCCACATCTTGAAGCTATGAAATTATCAAATTGTCATCATGAAAAGGTTCTGAACAGAGGAACAGATCTAAAGATGAAAACAAGCTGTTACTTGACACCACCAGCTTAGTAGATACTGAAATTAATTTATATAAATGGTGAAAGGCTTCCCGATCTGCTAGGCAGAACATGCCCTCTGCGGCCGCTTGAGCCGATTCATACTACAACAGTCGTGAGGCTGCTCACCTGCGGATTAAGGAGATGACGGCAGAAGCTGTTGCTTAGATACTGAGCGTGATAAGGCACCGCGTCATCAGCAGGTCGGTCTGCACTTCTCGTAGTGCAAGCAACTTTTTAATTGTGGCCTTCCGAGATCAAACATCGCTTCTACCTACTTAAGACCTTTCCGGCACACGGGACAGTTTGTGCGAAGACGGAATTGATATTTTCATATCCACATTTGATATTGATCGCGGCCATTGGCCGTTGGCCCCTTCTCTTGCGTGCTGCCGTGCTTTGGTGTACGGTTGCTAAATGTTCCTTTCTGATAGTCTTGACGGTTGCCAAGGTATAAAGGTGGAAAATGATCCCACCAGCAACTTGAAAATGCAAGTCACACCCGGGTTTGACCTTCCGAAGCCCCGATATTCCGCTTCGGAACGCAACTCCTGGTGTGAATCTCACTTTGAATCCTAGGTAATTACTCATTCTGCAGATGGGCTCTTCTACCGGCGTGACAGACTACATTACCGTCTTTTGGGTAGAAGGAGGAGGGCTCGAAGGATCGAATTGGCATTGCTTCGCCTCTTCAAAATTAGAAGAGTTAGGTGGGCACAACTAACACAAGACACGAACTTGTCTGCCCCCATATTTCGTTTGACCGCGTTCAAAAGGATTGTAGCAAACTCCGAGATGCGACCCGATATCTTGAATGCGAGAGAGCCTCGTGTCTGGACGTAAAACTACTTTGGTCGGTGAGCAATGGTTGGTCAGGCCAGCAGCTGGGTGAGTCAAAATGTGTCTGTTGAACCCGGCGGCAGGGATCATGAGACGAGATAAGCCTTGTCAACCCCTCGTCTTTGAGCTGGCTAAGGATGCTCGCGGGCATGGACAGACGGGCTAGCTTCGTTGTCCATGCTCTGGATGGAGTTTTGAGCCATGGGCCTTATCGTGGAGAGAGTTTGTGAGGGATTGGATTGCCTTGTTTGGACACAAGACGTACACGCTGACGGCATCGACGACATCCTCAAGATGCCGGCCTAACAGGTGGGAAGATAGAGAGCGTCGAACGGATCTAGAATTAACCCGAAGGATACTTTCGATATTGCTATGTGGTTATTCAAGCCTGTTATGGAGAAACCTGTTCTTTTGTAGATCTTGAAAAAATGCCTTCTCTGCTTCATTCATGCCTCAGAGTTCCTGTCGCATTTTTGCTGGTCCTATAGACCGTCAAGCGTCAGCGGCTCAACTTTCACCGGCGCGTTGCGTGGAGCAGGCAGTTTGTTGGGGGCCCCGCGAAGCTAGTTAATCTGGAAATGCGGAGTCGATGGAGACGCGACCATATGATCATCGCCGCACGTAAAGGCACGGATGCTATCCGGCACAAAGCTTATCGCCTCTTCGTCGGGGCACCAAAGCGCCTCTATCAAGCTGGCTAAAGCCCAATCAAGCCCACGAGGTCAAGGCGTCTGAGTCTGGTGGCCGGGCTGAATCTTGTCTCCGCACTCGCTCGAGAACTCTAGTCGCAATCTAGTGGACCATTTCTGCATCGCGGGCTGGCTAGGCTTCAAACCCCAGCTTCTCTAAGCGTTATCAAGCAGCTGCATGTCAAACATATGGAGGTGATCGGCCTTGGGGACACGCACCGCAGATCGTGTGCTCACACTGGGAACACCCCAGGCCCTGATCGCGAACGCTACTTCGAGCAAGCAGATAAGTGAGCTTCAGATAAAAAGTTCTCGCAGCACTTGAGACCGCTCTTTGAGCTGATTGCCCGACGTGAGTCAGCACTGAGGATAGTGGCCTCATGACATGATAGCAACTCCGCACCTTCTCACGCGGACAGTGCAAATGAGGTACTGGTAAGCGGTTCACGGTCAGCAGGTGTGGTCTGCGCAGAAGATAATGAGTTGTGGCTGATGCGTGAATGCCAATTATACGGAGTTTACCGAGACGTTGAGACAATATTGGACCCTAAATATGATTCTCGCGTTACAGTTGCGACGCGTTGAGCAGCTTAAAAAGGTAGGGAAACATGAAAAGAATTACCTCAAAACCAAAAGGTACATCGAGTTGAGAAAGCGAACTGGTGATGATGATTTGAAATTAACAGTCCCGTCTGACTACCTCAGCTCCAACACTGAAAGCTACGACAAGGTGTTGCGCGAGCTTTTTCGGCGTTGTTGCCCCTCGCATCTGCTGCGCAGCTGCTGGCAGTGAAAAGGTGCTCGTGAGTTCCAAGACTAAACTACAGTCTCTCTTTTCCTACGGCTACAGACACAAACACCAGAATGAGGTGGCCATAGAAGCCCCTCCGATCTTCATCCATATACACACCCACACAACATGCACACGAGCCCTCGCTCTGCTTTGGCTGGTTTGACGGTGATGGCTGCGAGGTGCCAAGGCAAGCAGATAGCTAGGCTGACAAGTGTTGCATCAACGGAAACTCCCTTCCCACTGGCTAGGTATTTGGTGTTGGGAGCAGGACTCGTCTTGTGCACTTGTTTTCGTTTTCGTGGCGCTAACACGGTGAACGGGGTGAGCTTTGACAGCGCTTTGACAGCGCTTTGACAGAGTGAGCTTTGACGGACGAGGGGATTCTCGTTCATCATCGAGTCGTGGGGAAAGCATCAGCTCTTGAGGCGCTAGAAAACTTCGTCATGACCGCCTCTCCGGTCCATTCACCCCCTCTCAGGCCCTGTGGGCGTCTCTTTCTTGGGTGTGGGCTCGGATTTGGTATTCCGGCCAACCGTGGTTGAGGGGGAACGGGTGAGATTGAAAGGCCAGCTTCCTTAAGCCGGCTGCTGAGAATTTTCCCTTTGTCTTCTTTTTTGTTGATACTATCCTGCCGGGTGGCCGCAAGGGGGCGGGCTAGTCGGTCGGTCTGCTAAGGGGAGCATCGGGCGGGAGACCCCACACACGGGATGCTATCAATCGGGTCCAACTCTGGCTCCGAGAGGAGAATCATGACGATCCTTGCAAGGAGGGAAGCCATCTGCTGTACGGCCGTCAATCGAGGAAATCCTGGCCGAGCTGCCACACGACTAGTCATGAGCGTACAGCCAAATTGGAGACGCAAGGGCCCTCTCAAATTTTCTTGCCTGCAAAGCTCGCCCATATTTTGGTTGGCTTGGCGTACTCTGCGAGCACGTTATCGCGCGCAAATCCATGTCTCTTATCAGAAGGTAGCAGACGTGACCCTATCAAGCTACGGCGGTATGACGTCCGCGAGAGTTGTGTACCTAGGTAGGCACGATTGTTCTCCTCGCCTCAGCAAGGCCCTACAATATTCTCCCCTTCTTCCATTCCATTTCACGCAAGCCTGTTTCAGCGTGTCAAATTTTTGGTTCGTTTTTTTTTGTAAGTTTTTAAAAAAGAGAAAGCAAAGGGATAGAGGAAGCAGACGAGTTTGATAGTAATAAGAGGTCAAGGTCAGACATCTATCGAACAATTGGTCATTGCGAGTTGTGATGATGCCGTCAGTGACTTATCAGGGCATAACGTTCTACAACGCGAGAGATGCATCCGCTGACCTTGACCGTAACCATCAACGGCAAGTGGCAGATTGCGCAAGCGAGCGGCTTGGAAGTTCTAGACATTCGACCCAAGGTCCCCTCATTCATGCTCGCTTCTGTGCGGAGGCATCGGTTATACCATTTTTTTAAGATGGCAGTAGCCTCAGTTTCTTTTTCCCGTACGGGTGCTATGAGAAGGCAGATCTTTGATCGGCTGATCGTCTCGTCTCCTGGTCGGGGCTGCTAGCCACCAACCAGCGTGTCCTCTACGTCAAGCTGGAGAGTCTGGGAAAGCTTCTAGTAGATTTGTGTGCACTGTCTGGACTACATGTATGGTAGGACTGCTTTACGAAAATTTCTATGTGCGGATAAAATGAGACGAGATTTTACATCAGGCTCATGACGGCAGCCTCCATGAAAATAATAATTAGCAAAGAATAGCCTGTACCAGCGGGTACCTACTTTAGTATGTGTGACATAATTCCCATCATTGCCCCGGTGCATTCGTGCACTAGCTCGAGGCACAGCACAACAGCCACGATACCGGCCGATTTTATTTCTTCTTTCTCACCCTTTTTCTGGCTCTTCCTCCTCTTCGCTATAATAACAGCGGATATCCAGCCAAATGTAGCAAAGACGACACCGTCAGAGGTGATACAGACAAACCTAGCAGGCTGCCGGCAACATATTCCGTCCACAGTCATGAAGGAAAACCTTGGGTCTGCTGTCCTCTGTGCCTGAGCTCAACAATTGACCAATCAGTGCTGGCTAGCCGCGCACATTCCCAAGCTTCGAGAAGAGAAGAGAATAGATGCCATCAATCTTGCGTCTATCATGTAGCCTCGCGGCCTGATGGGAGTGGAATGGGCTTGCTGCTAGCCCACTCTCGGAGGTCGGTGACGATACAACATCACACGGCTGCAACCATAGCACGACAAAGCTCCTGCTGTCATCCCAGGGGGGATCCCAGACAACCTTTCCCGCTGCTCAGACACTGCCCATCTTCCTCTTTCACCCTCTTCCTGCCCTAGTGGAGCAAGAAGCTGACTACCAATCGTTCGCCATTTCGTGTTGTGAGTTCAACATTGCGTGCTACACATCCCGTAAAGGGATGCGTAGCCGCCCCCTCTTTTCTCCGCATGACAGAAGACAAAGAGAAGCAAAAGCAGTGGCAACAACATCGTCTTTGCTTTTTAAAATCGTCGACGTCGACCTCGCCAAGAGCAGTAGCGCCCGGGATGATCACCATCGGCGTGCATCAAACCACAAGAGCCAATGCTGTCGCTCAGACCATCGTGGCACCCACTCATGCATGTACTACTGTAGCTACTAGCAATATCTCCCCCAATTCGGAAGGATGGTGAGCGCGTAGAACTGCCAGCCAGTGCTCCCCCCCCCCTTTTTTATTTTTGCTAAGACACAGCCAAGCCGGCCGCTTCCCCAACTATTTCGCGGCGCCCAGCCCTGGGGAAGGAAGAACAGCAGAGCAGGCACTCCCTGCCTTTCTTAGCACACTGCGTCGTATGCGAAACGAGGACGAAAGCTCCATGAGCATCCAACGTTCACCACGTTCATAAAAATCATTTCATGTTACCTGCTGGGCAGATGGAAGAGTACCTCGAGATGACTCTGGCAGAAATTGCTTGTAAGAAATGTCAGGCGGGATGTTCCTTTATGTGATCCAGATGGTTACCTAGCTACTTTCCTAGCGAGTATCTGAGGAAAGCAGGGCAGCCAAATGAATACAGATACCTAGGTGGTGTCTCCCGCGTACAGTAGCTATCCCAAATAGCATGTACAGGACGGAGTGACGTGGTCGAGTTCAAATTTTTTTTTTCTTTTCTTTTTTTTTCTTGGCCACGATGTTGGCTACCAGTAAACACCTGGTCAGCCAGGCTCACTGAGAGACATCATCTACGTGCTCCGTTTCACCAATTAGTGAGTAGTGAGATTGGTATTTTGTTCTCCTTCGCCCGGAATAAGAAGATGATTTTCTTGACTTGAGGCCATCACAGCTATGGAGCTCGCAGATCGAGCTCGTGGAATAATCCAAGCTGCCACGGAGTCTGGTGTTTTATCGGCGTCACGCCTGCTTCGGGGAGCGAGCTAGCGTGTGAGGCGTTGGTGGTCCAGGGGAAGCTAGTACCTGTGTCAGCTGTGCAGCAGCCATAGATTGGCAGCTGTGGGTTCGAGTTAGCCAACTGCGATCCAACCGCCCACACATCCCGCCTCCACCATCGAGGGGGCCCCAGTAGTTCCTCCACTCACTCCTCCCCATCTTTGGTGGGTGGTCCGGCGACGCCGTTTTTCGCGTGTTCACAACACCATCGCTATCCCCACTAGTACTACCGCTACCGCCTCTCAATCCATCGTCATTGGAAGGAGGGGACAGGTTGAGGGAGGGAAAAGAAAAAATAAAAAAGATTGAGAAAAAGACAGATACGCAATGCTACCACCACTGGCACCACCACAATCATACAGGCAGCCTTTCGGTGAGCAGAATTTTTTTTTTTTTTTTTTTTTTTTTTTTTTTTGATTTTTCGTTATCCCGATGTGTCTGTATACGGACGTGGGCGTCTGCAACCATCGAATTTTTTCTCTCAACTACTGCACCACTTCATCACTGCATCACCGCATCAACGAGTCATAATCAGCCTCCATCATCCATCACGGAGTACTTGTCTGTCCCTTTTACTTGGTACCGCCTCCCTCCTTCTTTACCTGCTACTGCCACTCCACTCGTTTTACTGTCAGGCAGTGCAGGTTCGTCGTTGACTCACAGCCGCCACCTGCCTTTGCCCACAGCAGATCCTATGCAGACACATGAAAGACTTAGGCTACGAATAGATGACTACGCCAGGACGACAACCGCTTGCGATAATTTTAGCTTATGAATCGGAGAACAGGATATAGGACGCCGATCAGAAGTAATGGGAAGATAGCGCGCAGAAGCCACAGATGATACGAGCTGAGCATCTTCACTCCGGGGTCACATAGCACGCACGTTTCATCCGCCCGGATTGTCGCCGGTTAAGATCTGAGCGTGTCGAGGGTGAGTGAACCGGGCCTCATCATTGGAAGGGTGGGACTTTCCATGTGCACGTGCCCTGTAAAGAAAGAGGTCAGGATCATACCACACAAATCGCTTGAACAATCAATCTGTTTCTTCAACCACCGGATGCGAGATCTCGTACCTCAGCAAGAAAGACTTGGAGAGGACGGCTTCTGTGTAGCAGCAGTTGAAGCAGCAGCAGCAGCAGCAGCAGCAGCCGCCATTATTACCGGCATCATATTGTTACAGCCAGCAGCGCTGCGTCGTTACAGGCGCACAAAACAGCAAGCTTGCGCCGCCGTCAGACATCCCGGTACCACCTATCCACCCACATTACCACCCTCTACCACGCTGAGCAGCCGCCAATCCCGCGCCAATTCCGGGGAAGGTGCGTGTAGGACCGGCTAGTGGACAAGAGCGAGGCGGACGCTTGTGCGAGTCTGCGAACAGCGCCGGCAGTGCTCGCGATAGGGCCAAAATAACTAACTGCTGCGCACGAAGAGACGCGCATCCCTACCAAAACACGCTCACTTTCCACCGTACAATACACCCGGCGCAGAGTCACATACGCACATACACACGTACACGTTCTTCCTCCTCCTCCCTCTACTGCCTGCTACTGGCACACAGCTGGGGCTGAGACGGTCTCGCTTACTGCCACTATCTCTGCCACCGCGGCCACAGGGGCTGTTCTATCATCTCTTTGCCATCATCCAGCCGGACGACGCGGCAAAAAGGCCGTTCTAGCCGAAGAGAACAGTTTTCATCCCGGTCCCCTTACCTTCCGCTCACAATTCGCCTCTTACACGCTACACACACACCCTCATCCAGGGCGCACATACCACACACAAACATACACACACACACGCATCTGTGCGTCTGCCCATCACCCACCCATCGTCTTTTTTTGCCAGCCCATCGTTCGCGGTTAGTCAGGCTGGTGCCTTTTTTTTTTCTTTTTCTTTCGTGTTGGGCGCAAAGAAGGGTGGCAGTCTTCTGTCACAAGCGAAAAAGCAGCGATAACTGCCACTGCTTCTAGTCACTCAACCGCCCTCCCTCACTCCTTCCTTCCCTCCACACCCCCCCAAAAAACAGAGTTGGCAAAAGTTCACCTGTACCGTCACATGCAAGCCCTTCGTCAGACAGTCAGCACACTCGACCTGAATGGTCTACTGAAGTTCCCCGGAAAATAATACATCACTACCCCGGACAGGCTGCAGCGCTCGTTCTTCTTCTTCGCCTGACAGCGCAACCCATATTACTACCACTACCACCGTTTCTCTTGTGACCGTCTCATTTCAACTCGCCTCTCCCTCCTCTCCTCCTCCTCCTTCCATCATCTCCTCCACCAACATTATCAGCAATTTCCCCACGTCTGGACCCAAGCCCCTCGCACACCCGTCGTCGGCGGTGCTCCTGCCTACTACAATATCGCCGCGAGTCCCCCTTCTATCCCAGGTTCGTGGAGAGGACGAGACAAAAAAAAAGAAACTCAACTCAACCGTCCATGGCCGCAGTCGCTACCCAGATCACACCCGCGACGAACCACAGCATGGAGGACACGACACAGACGACAGACCGCCCAGCGGATCTGCCCAGACCTTACAAGTGTCCCCTCTGCCCCAAAGCATTCCACCGTCTTGAGCATCAGACCCGTCATATCAGGACCCACACGGGTGAGAAGCCGCACGCCTGCCAGTTCCCCGGCTGCACCAAGCGCTTCTCCAGATCAGATGAGCTCACGCGTCACTCGAGGATACACAACAATCCGAACTCGAGACGCAACAACAAGACGCATCATGCCTTCACACAGGCGCCTTCGGGCCTGTCAGGCTACCCTCCCATGCAGGATGGTGCGGTCCTGATGCCGCCGCCTCCTCCCCAGCTGGCGAGTCGGTCGGCACCTCAGAGCCAGGTCAACTCTCCCGATGTTTCTCCCCCTCACAGCTACGTCTACACGCAGCAGGCGTACGCTGGTGCTCAGCAACAAGCAGTAGGAGGGGGAAGTCCAACAGGGATCATGCCATCCGGAAACCCACCAAGCATCAACATGTTGGCGAGAGCTGCCCATCAGGTGGAGCGTGACGCTGCTGCGATGCAAGCACACGGACAAGCCAGGCATCCGATGCAGAACCACACACACCTCCAGTACGCTTACCCTGGGAGACACAGCAGCAATTCTCTGTCAGCCTATGCTCTGAACCACTCTCACTCGAGCAACTCCACCGCTGCCAACTCCCCGCTACACTCGAGATCGCACTCACCAACGAGGCACTTCGAAACGCCCCTGTCGACTGCACCATCGTCCCCTACCTTCAGCCACAACTCCATCTCACCCACTCCGGACCACACACCCCTGGCCACACCCGCTCACTCGCCACGGCTCCGGCCCTACAGCATTCCCTCCTCCCACCTGGCCACCACAAGCAGCTCCTCTTCGTCACTAAGCGCGCTGAATGAGCAGCAACACCATCCTCACCTTAACTACCAGAACAGCCACTCTGGCGTCCATCTACCGAGCCTGCGTCAGCTGTCCCTTGGCCAGATCCACCCGTCGCCTCCATCATCGGTTCCTGGCAGTTCAGGAGCGCAGACTCCGGCCACATACGGTGTACCAACGCCTCACTTGGCGCCCATGGAGCCATCAATCAGCACCGCAGGTGTCTTCGCCAGTCCTACGGGCAGTGGAAGCAACACTCCCTATGGCAGCTTTGGTAACGGCGGTCACCTCGCCGATATCATGTCCCGTGCACGAGGTGAAGAGCGAAAACTTCCAGTTCCGGTGCCAGCTCCGAGAGTCGCATCCGGCGAGATGCATCCGTACCCTGCACACAACCCGGACGCGATGGATATTTGAATGAGAGAATTGAACCAGGTGGACACTTTTTTTTGTTTTTTGGCCTTGTTGAATTTCACACGGAGTCGTTCGATAAGGCTTGGGACGCGGCTCCTTCTGAACTACGGGCAGCTGACTCGCCGCTGCCCTTTTTTCTTTTCTTTTTTCTCTTTTCATCTTGCCTTTCTATACGCGAGAGGAGCTGTTAATTTTCTCTACTCTTTCAGCCGTCTAGGCTACGAAACGAATTGATGACATAGACATTTGAGTATTTTAATTATAGACTTGGGTTGGCACTTTCTCCAGCTGGGTGCCCTCTTGCTGTGCATCGAGCAAGTGATGGCGAGGGCTGCAGCTGAAATTTTGACAGAGGCGTTCTGGATGAACATAAATATTATATTGCTTTTACTCGCAACATCTCCAAAACTTCTGACCACGTCAACAATGACAGAGCTCGTAAGACTTTTCTCCGCCGTTACTTTGTGGGTGGAAATAGAAGACTTGTGCAGTGCGACCTGCTCCCCAATTTCTTGAATAAATGTTTGAAAAGGCACCGTGCTCATGGCATGGACCTCGAGCCTCTCAACAGTTCCTTGAGGCTTCTTGGCATGGCATTGCTTTGTCCTGATCAGCAGGTAGTCATGGCTTGGCAAATTCACGGCATCATCGCCCAGCCGCGCCATTCATTATGGTCAGCCCGTAAGGACGACTTCACACATGCAGCTCAACTCGATCCTCTGAAATGCGCGCATTGAAATACCAAAAATGCGGGCAGAAGAACGATCAATCATCCCTGCTCTCTAAGGTGTAAAGATGCCTGTCTCAACCTTCTTCCGTCCTGTTTCCCCACCTCCATCAACACCACCATCGCAAACTGCTTGCAGCTTGCCCGGGTTTGGCTGATCTGTTACCGAGAAAGATTCTCAAGGCTGGCTGAGATGGTGGTCCGTCGACGATATCGAGGGAAGGCATCAAGATTTCAAAAAGGGCGATCTCGTGCGCTCTGATCGAACGGCTTGTTTTTTTTTTCCCCTTCCTCTCCTCTTTGCCATCTTTGTCAAGACTCGCACGTCACCCACGCATCACCACATTCAGATTGTGTATGCATGCATGCGGCATGGCGTAGCAGTAGGGCCAGCGTCGAGCATGCACGCTACAGGTCCCTCATTTTGGCATGTGCAAACCAGCTTCGCTCGCCAAACAACGAGGGGTGTGCTGGTGGGAAAGCTGTCTTGCCCAACCCTCTTCCAGACTTCTTTTCACATGTTCACATGACAGAAGCTCTTTGCCCACTGTGCTGAGAGCTTGCCCCACCAAGAATCTGCGCGATGCGACCAAGGAGAAAATTCTGGGCCTGGAAACGCACTCGTAAATTTCCATTTGGTTGCCCACTGCCCGCCGTGGTGGGACGCTCCTGCCCTGCCTTTCCGCATGTTGGCTTTTTCACATGCCGCCAATCTCTTCCCACCCGCGACTTCTTATCTGGTCCAAGCCTAGAATTTCATCATGATGATCGCTGTCGAATAATTGCGCGCGCCCTCCCACTTACGCGCGTTATCTCACTCACATTCTCTCAGAAGCCGACCTCTTCTTTGCCTTCGCAATTTCCGCATCTCGGGCAGGCGGCAAACCCTTCGGTCAGTGAAGATGACTCGCACTCCAATGTTGCCTGCAGCACACTCTGTGATTCTGTGCATCCACTGTCAGCGAAATTGGCCACGCCTCAATGCTCACCAAGCCTTGCAGCAAATGTCTGGAACTCGCTGGCGTCTCAATGTCGGCTGACAAGCGTCATACAGCCATCCCTGGTTGTAAGCACTCTGAAATATGGAACGGCAGAACATCTGTCGTGAGACTGTTCACTACACTGCTCTAACTGCTGCTCAAGACTGCATATGGAGCGCTTCTTTACCACACCGTATGGGTACTGTAAGGTATGTTGTAGCGTGAGGCTGAGGATCATCACCATCAGCTACTTTCCCTTAGTAACGCCACGGCTGTGATATGCAGGGTCCAGCACCTCAGTACAGTACCAACATGGATGTACCGCTCAGCTGTCTGTAGCGGCGGGGTGACCCATACCAAGGTAGGCCATTTCCAACGTGTACCCACTTCGGCTCCAAAACAAACTGAATGAGCCACGAAGAGACTGCACTTGCTCTGCGTTATTTGGCGTTGAGCTGGCAAGACTGATTGACCGCTTTTCAGCATCCTGGTGCAGCTAGGCACTTACCTTTGTCTGGGACATTCGCCACTCTTTGAATACTAAAACCTTTGGATGGAGTACGTTGACACAGTGGTGTCTTGTAATCTATATCAATGTGCCACATGCTGCACAACAGTCTCCTCACCTTGAAGATGAGCTGGCCGAGCCCGTCGTGTTATGGCCGTCGTCTCGGTGGTTCGGTTGGTCAACCACAACTCTACCAAATCTCGATCAACGCAACACAGATGGCCTTGCAAGCCTACCCAAAGCCAAAGAGGCTGCCGCTACCACGCCACGTGTGGTTCGAGTGCAGCCATCCATATGTCCGTTGTGGCAGTTCGGCGAATGGCCAGAACCATGCACATGGTGTTCATCTATCACGGCGTGCTGTTCCGCGCACGGCTGCCCGCAGCCATCAGGAGGTCCGGGCGCGCTCGCCACGGTTGAGAATTCCGGCGGCGGAAACGGCTGTGAAAGCCATCCCCGCGGGGAAAGCTCCAAATTCCCCTGTCTCTTTCCCTGCCGAGGCTTGCCTGGGCTCAGTTTCTTGCAGGATGTGGAACCTGCATCGACAACGCCGGGGTGGGAGCCTGCATCTCATTGCTGTATGTTGCTGTGCTCTGCATCAATCCTGCAGCTCTTTCAAGCGAGCCGAGATCCTGCACCGAGGCTGTCTGTGTTCTGTGAACTACCTGGACCCGTATCCTGCATTATCATCCCTGTGTGTGACTTGATACCCCACGCCACTCAAATGGGACTCTTTTCCGTGTTTAGGGACTTCTATCAGGGTTGAATGATGGTCCAGCGTGTTGCCAGGTCTGCTTAGGGTCTGTTTGATTATCAGCTCAACTTCAGCACAATACACTTCTTTGGCGGCTCGATCGACAGGCACAGAGCGACGGAAAAGTCAATCGAGCGAGTCGGATTTAGCCACTATCTCTTCCTAGTCTTGACTTCGGAAACCTTGTCCTGGCTAAGCTGTAGCAGCGCGTTGCGGCATGCAAGGCCATGATGGTGCCAGCCGGCGCCATACGCCTCCTGAAGGGCAAAGGCCAACAAGTTACCATCGTAGTCCAGCCCCAGACAGCTCCATCTGTCCATACATGTGAACGATAAACGTTCTGCAGCACTCCATCCTTGAGCCCATCTCAGCTTTGCCGGTAGATCCCGCGTTGTAATGCGCGGCAAACACCACAACTGGTGGGACGCCCTATTGTCCCGGCTTTCCAAAATCAGTAAGAGGGCTGGAATTGTGGAAACTGCTGTCTCTAGCGCCGCCGTCTTTTCCACTGGTTTTCCCCCTCCTTAGCGGATGCGACATGCCCTGACAGGGGTGCGAAAATGCCACTAAAGGGTCATGTCGCCACTTCAATCCCGGCATGGAAGCCAAGAGCTGCAAGAGCTGCAGCATCCACCACTTGTCTCCTCATCGACCTTTCAGAGCTTTGCTGAGCTGCAGATCTTTACTCTCTGCAAACAGACCATAAGTCGCACCTGCAGACAGCAGAGACTTCGGAAGCCATCATGGTCATGGCGTCAAACGAGTGATCCGAGGACCTGCTGCTTCGGGGCCTCGAAATCCTGCGCTGCACTGCCGGTGCAGCCTCGGCGTGTATTCTCGACTGTGCTGCTAGGCGAACAGATGATCATGCATATAGCTAAGCATCTTCGGTGGCTTGAATCGCCGTACGTCTGCATCGTGCATCTTTTCTCAGCCATTCCGTACACGAGCAAGACATAACGTATGTCTCGGTGTATTCAAAGGCGTACATGTTTCACTCATCTCTCCCCGCGACTGCACATGCCGGTTGATTGCTCATGAATGGCTTGAGTCGGAGCCGAGAAAAAGAGGGCGTCTTCCGATTCATTGCTGGCACTGTCATCATGTGAGAGAAAGGCCCTTGATCCGATTAAATGCTGGCCGAACAAAGTCAGAGGACTCATTTGAGTGATTCCCAAGGAAATGTGCCCATAGATGAACGGAAACAAGAGAGCAAGTGCTCGATAGCAGCACGAAAAGTCGACCTACGCAGGATTTTTGGAGGTAGAAGATCGGAGATTTGGCACGCAGTATGTTGACGGAGATCTATCAAGTATTATTGCTTGTCCTTGGGTTTCCACATCGCAGGATTAGAAGCTAACGGGTTGATGGGTTCGACATCTGATGCGTTCAAATATCGTCCCAATCTTCCTGACTTCAGGGCGTTAGTTGAAGGAATGTGGGAAGGGAGATGCAGACAGATAGAATGGAGTCCGATTTGTAGTGCTACATTCATCTGCTGTTTTGCTACTTTTTGACTGTACGCGATGTCTTGGCGATAGTTATATCATTCGAGCACTCTCTTTTCAATCATTATTCAATCAGATGAGCTGTCCCTAACCTACACGCTGCCTCTCCAGTCCTCTGCTGCCATCAAGTCACAAGATGCCATTCAGATGCGATTTATGACATAGCAGGTTGATATTGTTTGTTGCTGACATTCCAACATTTCTCCCAAGTAAGATAAATTTAGAACTTTCAAGTCAATGACACGCAGGGAAATTGCCAGCTGTAAGAGGATTTCGTAAAACGCAAAGAGCTTGTTTAGACGTGAATGAACAGGGTTTGGGTTATATCAACGATGACCTCGACTTCGATACATACGACGAACCTCATCAAAGCTCATACAAATAGTCTCAGATTGGAAGAAATTCAGATAGTACATAGTGAAACTCAGAAGCAATCAAACAAGTTTTTCTCAACATGAAAATGTTTTTTCCTTCAAAGCAGTAACAGTGCAAGATAGTCTCGACTTGTTTCGAAGCTGACAACACGTCCACAGAGCATGGTGGCTATCAGGGTTGCTGTGGACACTCATTCGCCTCTTGCGGAGGGTCCATCTGTCATCTCATCGACTCCGATGACATAAAACACTTGAAGTTGGGAGATAAGCTCTTGCTGGAGAGCGGAGACGCTCTGAAATCACGATTGGTATACCAAACACCCACTGTGTGATGGTGATGTGGAAACCCCCAACATGAAACGCGCATACACCTACCAGAGTAGGAAGGTTTTAGCTGTCGGTGGTTTTGCTGATTCAGTCATGTTCGGTCAGAGCGTTCGTAGCCGCCGATCAGCTGCTCAATCAGAAGAAGGAGTCTGCACCCGGACAGGAGATGATCAAAGAGCACATCTTAATAGTCCAAGATCGCACATTTCTGAAGTAGGTCCCGGCGTCAGCTGCCGGTTCCACATTCCGACTGTGAGTTGGGCTTCACTCGCTCTCGCAGAATTTGTATGAATTGCTGCGAAGAAGCCTTTCCGAGCTGTTCATTCAGACAGGTCGGCTTGAGGGAAAAGACTGAAAGGAAAATAAAAGCACAGACTCTTTTCGAGGTTGTGTCTTTAAAATTATTTTTGGCTTCGCAAATCATGCTGTCTTCAAGCTTCCTGTCAAGCGTCTCCATGGAGAGCGGGGCTGATGCCGCTACTCTCTCCAGTCAGTTGTTGATTGGTCAGCCTGATACGTGCCAAGTTCACTTTTGCGACGCCGATCTTTTTTGGCGCCCCGGGGATAGCGTAGTGTCAGCCGGGACTCCCATCTAAAACCGTTCGTCATCATCTTGTATGAATACTTCTGACTACAATATCACCATTGGTCAAGCGGAGAGTGTGTGCCTATGTTGACTCCCCTTCCAAGTCAGACATGCCGGTGTGGAAGTCATAGTGATATCTTAGCTGCAGCTATGGTCCGCCAGTTTCTTTATGGCATAAGACTGCTATCTGTCCAATGCAATTGTGGGTGTGTCGATCTCATGACCATCGTCGCAGCCTTCAACATCTTGCCTTTATTGCCTTGCATATTTGGGGCGGGCGCATATGCGAGGCCAGTCAAAATGTCCCATCTAGCCACGTCACAAAATCAGCGCAGCCCCGCTATGTTATCAATTTCTGCTTGCTGTATTCAAGGTTTGAGATTTTTTTTCTTGCTCGCCTGGTCCTTTCTGCTGAAAGCTCACTTGTTGTTTTCGTTAGAAAGGGAGTGACTGCGGTGAATTATAGTACAATGTCAACTCAGAAGCAAGACAGAGCGAGCTCAATTGTGCGAAAGGCGGTTCCGCTCACACAGGAAGGTTTGAGACGGCATTTAGCCGCATCCGAGAGCCTTGAAGATGGACATGGCAAGGGTGAGAATCCCAGGCCGCATTCCGGCAATTATCACGATGTGTCCAGCCAGAAGAGTCAGCTTGGAACAGCATCGCTCGTCCATGGCGATGAGTCGACCCTGTTCACAAATTCCACGAGGCCGTCTTCCTTCAGCGCCAGCGCCGTAAGCAGGTCTGAGCAACTTTCAACCAAGACTCCTCCAAGGGCCGAGATGGAGAATTTGGATGAGATCATGGCAACTGTGCGACTGCGACAATCGGACACCTTCTCTGAAGCCAGCAAGATCAACTTGCTGACACTATCCGGGGTTTCATCTCACAGAGAGTCGCTCTTTCCTGTGAGCCGTGTCACACGAACAAATTCGGAAGGCATGGACCATACGGATCATCTCTCGGAAGGAAGTCGGCATTTTGTTGGCTTCTCCTTAGACAAAAAACCGTGGAAACCTCTCGTTTCGTCATTGGAGACGCTTGACCCGCTGATCAACGGCGAAATCAGTCCCAGAAAATACTCAGGCAAACTTGTAGAGAACGAATTTCAGACGAATTCTGACTCAGAAAATAGGAGGAGCAACAGACATATGGATACAAGCCAACTCTTTGAGCCTGTACACACGTATGGAGCAGGAGACAGACAAGAGCCCAAAAGGCGACAAGCTCATCCCGCAACTAGCAACCGAGCACCAACGCCAATTCCTTACGACGAAACTACTCCCCAGGAAGATCTTGTGCTACAGCCGCATCTACCCAAATCGAGCAGGAGCTTCGAGAGCACCTCATCTGGTGAGGCTCCTGAGACGGTCAAAGACCGATCGAGAAGTGCTGGAGGAACAAGTGCCGGAGAGACGAGCGCTGGAGGAACGAGTTCTGGTTCACTTTCTCAATGCGAAGACAGCGAGGGGCATAGCTATCGGCTTGGTGGCGATGTGGACTCGCTATCATCGGAATTGCAAGAAAGAGGCAGCTTGCCATCAATTTCCTCGCCTACTTTCTCAGCGTCTAGGTCAAGGTATCATAGTTTCCCGTTTTATTTTCTCGGCAAAATCCCTTCCATCATGTTCTGAACGATCACTGACCTTTTCCAGAATACCACGAAAGGGCATCTCCGGCATGAATGAACCAATAGCGCCTACCAGCTTAGGCTCTGCGGTGCGGATCCAACCGCAGCCGATCATCATGTCGCAGGGTGGCAGATTGGTTGGGGTCATTCCTGTTCTTCCTAATCTGGCTGCGCAAACCGCTTCTGAGTGTGATACAGATGAGCTCAATCCCATCAGCTGCCCGAAAGATCCGAGTCAGACCGGCCAACAGAGGCGTGCTAAGCCACAACAGAGTGGTGGAAACCGCAAGGTTGACAGGGCCGCGAGACCTCGCACCCAGTCAGGCGCAATGTCAACCACATCAGCCCAAGCAACAGAGGCTCCCGGACTGCCCATCACAAAGAGAAAGGGGCTACAAGGTCGGAACCGGCAACTGTTTGCATGCCCTTTTGCGAAGCACAGGCCGCAGCGATATGTCACAGTATACAACCAGTGTACGAATAGGCCGGGACTCGAGTCAAGATTGCTGAAGTGAGTAAATTTCCCCCATCTTATTGGAAAATCAACCATGACACTCGATGAAAGTGATGGGTCTGACCCCGGCTTTCCTCAATTCTAGAGAACACATGAAACGTGTCCATTCAGTTGTGTGGAAACAAGGATGCATCTGGTGTTCTTGGAAGTGGACGGATTTCGGCACTTGGTACGAGGACTTTAAAGCACACGAGTGCCTTGTACGTGATAATCACGAGGAGCTCATGTACCACCCAGAGCCTATGACGCAGGATCAAGAGGAAGCGCTCGACAGGGTGGATATGGCACACTTGAATACCGGTCAAGATCGCTGGGTCTGGATCTACATGACCCTATTTCCTGGGTCATTCCCAATTCCCTTCCCATGTAAGCTCAGACCAACCTAGCGGATTTCATGACCTCAACTAACTCATTTTGCTTTCTTGCTCAGTCTATGACTTCACAGTGGTCAATCCGAGTATTGGTCAGATTCATGACAGACTGGTCACTTCTGGCTCTGGTGCACCTCCGCAAAGACGGCCTCCGTCATCTGCAAATCGACGCTTCAACATGTACCAATATCCCCACAATGGCAGCAGCTACACACCATCCGGTGAGAGCTTCTCAATGCCGCCTTCTTCGGTGTTCCCGAGTGTAGCTCCAGCCTCGATCACAGGAGTGCCCAGTCGCGAAATCGATTTCCACAGATTTGAGTTGGGAATGGGCCCATCATTCAGCAACACGAACGGCTTTGCCAACAGCAACCAGAACTACAGCTTCGACATTGATTCCAGCCAGCAGTTTCCGAACCTGGGCATGCCCAATGAAATCCGCGGATACGGAGAAGCATACCATTTCGACCGCGCCGGCAACCAAGTCAGAATGTCAGGCACAACAAACACGAGAGGCATCGCGACCCACGACGAGGCCAATAACCAGCATTTTGTGCACAACCATGCCGGGGTGAATAATGATTCTTTCGCAGCCAGCGGCGGGCCCGAGATTCCGCGACAGGCGTTCACTTCTCCAAGACTGCAGGTCTTCAACCCAGTGTTCAACTCGGCCTTCAGCGTGCCCTACCTTCAGGACGCAATGCCTTATCAGCAGGCGTTCGGACCACACGCGGCAGCAACAGCGGCAGACACAATGCAAGCTCGGCGTGGGCAATCATCTCGCGACTCTTCGGCGAATACTAATCAGAATCCGACTCCTGAGGACTCGGACTAGCCTTTTTTCTTCATTGTATCAAGACCATGGGATAGAAAGAAGAGGAAGGAATGAGAGGTAGTACTGAAGGACGGATGGAGGATGGTTGAAGCGGAAACTTTGCTTTCTTTAAGTGGGATCTTGCGTTGCTTTTTTTTCTTCTTTCTGATCTTCCAATTAATCTCCTTCGGCTACAGGACACTGCAGATGTCACAGGCAGTCGATTTCTCTGTTCTTTTCAAGCGCATACCCGGAGGCTTTGGCGTGGATTTTCCCCCTTTTTTTTTTTTTTTTTTCACGTCTTCCCCATATACCAACTACCAAACATCTGGCCTTGGTCTGTTTCTTAAGTTTCATACATTCCTGAAGATCAAAGAACCGTCGAGGCCGCTGGACTCTGATGATGGGAAAAAGCGGCCAGAATGTACCTAGGTGTCTAGTAATGATGCAGAAGACAGACATGTGGATCAATTGAACTCGTTTGCTCAGTTCTTGCAGCTGCTCAACGCAGGCGTATCAGGCGCCAGTGAAGAATCTGGAATTCAATTTTCGTAGATAACAATAATTCCAAGACGGAGGAGCAAAAAAAACACCAAAAAAAACAAAAATAAAAAAAGGAAACAGAGTAGGCGTCAGTTGGTACTTGTGTATCCCCTCTGGACAACGTGTTTTAAATCACATGCGCATACACTGTGATAATTGTTCAAGGAGGTGGTGTTTTTAATGAAGAGTAGAGCGAGTCAAGAAATTCCCTGCTGTGTTCTAGGATTCGCCTCGAGCGGCACATGATTTTGGCCCGATGGTTGAGCGCCATAACGTGCGTGTACTTGGCGTGGAGAGTGCAACGGATGCTAAAATAGGTATTTGGTTTGGTATTCGGGCAGACCGGGCACGTATTTCGGGGCCTTTCGAATCCATTCATCCTGCAACAGTGTACTAGCCGTGGCTCTATTTTCCGGTCTCCATTTGAGGACCTTTCTCATGAATGCCAGAAATAGTGCCTTGTCTTCGCCCTCAAGCCGCCCATGCAAGAATGCATTCCTCTTCGTCATTAGGCCAATCATCTGACACGACCTCAGGAATCATGAGAGGTTCTGGCTGGAGAAAAGACCAGAAATTTTCTCAAATGTCAGCACCCTCTGACACAAAACCATTTCAACTAGATATTAGCTAAGTGGAAGACAACGAACGACCCGTACAGAATAGCCAAAGTCGAAGATGTCCATTGGGAAGCTCCACGGCATGTCTAAGATGACCTCAGGTGCCACAGATTTAGGCTTGAAGAGTGTAAAGTTCTGTGGGTGATCGAGACAAGCGCTGCCTAAGTCACTGATGCATACGGTGCCATCGGTGAGCGGCATTCTCGTTGAACGATAAAATCTATGAGCAAGAAGGTGTCTGCGCGCCGGTGGTTTTTCGAATGCTGCGCAGACTCTTCCCAAATTTGACCTATAATACGCACTACTACCTTGAGACTCTTGGTCCTCAGAGCCTTGACCTTCATCGGCTGACAGGTCGGAATATGGTCTATTGGGTATGCTAAGAAGCATGTTTGAGGTTGTTATGTCTGTTAGACTTTCAGTGATTAGCGAAGCAAGCTCGAGATGCTCCAGGACTCACCAGCATGAACAACATGCGCTTGCTCGTGTAGCTGTTTCAAACCACTCAGCACAGGCGTGTAGTAATGCCGCGTCACGGTCGATCGAGGCGTCTGCCCTCACCTTCCGTAACGAGACAAACTTGTGACTGTCAAGCCCATTGCCTCAAGCACAAGACACATGTGAGATCCATGCAAACTTTCAATGGCAGATGAGTCAAGCATTCTCACGACATTTGCGTCATTCTGCCCCGTTTCCTGCTCACTGATCTGATTTGTGTATCGATACATGAGAGCTTCACGGTACCCAGCTTGGCCACAGACGCACACTTTAAGTGCGACATAGGCGTGCTCATCTTGCTCGTTTTTAAGAAGATCTCGGCAAAACCACACGGTCGAAGTCGATCCAAACCTGAGCTTGCCGATGACACGATACCTATCTTGATAGATGTCTCCAATTTCGACAGGGTAGAAATTCTTCGTAACAGTGCAGCGAGGAGTCAGCTTCGCGACTGCTTCAAAGTAGCTCCGAGTTCCTTCCTCAACGCCAAGCGGATCGGCCACACTCTCATATTGGTCAAAATTTTCACGTGGCGAAACCAGCGCTCGCGTATCGTTCTTCCAGATCAAGCGACACGATGCCGATACAATGAAGGGACGGCAAATGACAAGAGTGGATCGGGAGCAAAGATGATCAAGTCGGATCACACCGTGAAGAGGACACGCAGTCCGTAGTGCGAAGCAGCCAGCTGGTTTTACAAGCATGACTGGACCGTGTCACAGACAGGCTCGACTCGGATATCATTCTGGTGCAATCAGTACAATGTATCTTTGTGAGTTCTTATGCCTCTAGTGAGAGAAGAAGTGAAATTTGCAGGCAGAAGAACATCCGAGTCTCGCCACAAACTCATCCCAAAGGAGCAGGTAGACAAATGAATAACTGTATCTCAGTAGAAGGCCAACAGTAGAAGTAGAACAAAGCATGAAATCGAAGAGTTTTGAGTCTTGACTGTGGATCTGGGGCTTCACAAACTCCTATCAATTATTCGACATAAGAAAACACATGAAGCCCACAGTGCCACAGTCTCAATTTCTTTTACATGCTGCTCAAGCTGCCCTGACGAGTAGTGTGATCAGCAGATAGTCTTTGAGTCATAATTAAGCTGTTTTCTGGCCACTACCATGGCTGGCAGAAATGACCTCAATGAACCAGAGCTCATAGTGCGGTTTCGACCTGCATTTATCGTAAGTTGCTACCTGAAGCGTTTCAAAAGAAGTCGCATAGAGGAACCGGTTGTTTCGGACTTGAGCAAAATCTCCGAAACATCAGAGGAAAGTATTTGCCTATTGGTTGTTTGATCTAAGTTCTTCTCTCATCGTATATTTTCCACAAGTCTATCTCATTAGATGTCACTGATGAAGAAGAACTCATGCTGTCAGCGTTCCGTCAGAGCTTCAGGAAAAAAAAAAAAAAAAACAAGTATTCATGATATAAATTGATTAAAGCGGGTTAGTTTCTCGGAAAATTCACGTGACCTAGTGCTTTGGTCTTGCGCCAGTGAATCTACGTGAAAATCGAATCAACTTTTGAAGTTTTAGGCTAGGGCATATCAGATGAAGCTTTACGAGATGACACCACTCATGTATTCGGTACGAAAATACATTGCTGTAAATACTCATTGAATTGAACACAACACACATCCTCAAGAGGCACCCAAAAGCACATTCACACAGATGTTTTCACAACAGGCAAACAATCCCGTTCACACACTCTCTGCGTGCGCACTCTGGACACTGAGATGAAGCTTCTCGGGGCTCTGATCATCCCTTGCTTCGTCGTCGCTGCCAGCAGCGCCGCTGCCCATCTTCTCACGCCCGTACTCGTCCGTTCCTGTCGTGGTCGGGAGGACATAGGCACGCCAACGTCTAACAGGAACCTTGAGATCGAACAACATCTCAATCTCTGCATTTGAGCGCCCTGCCGTCTCACCAACACAAAACCAGGTGTAGCCGATGGTGCCGAGCAGGGTGGTCGCGGCATAGACGAAGCCGAGCCGGGGGCCAAGCTCAGCGTCGTAGTAGAGGTATGGACTCGTGAATACCATGAGCCAGACGGTGAGGAAGAAGGTGGCCATGGCACAGCCTGTGATCTTGTTGCGGTTGCGGCCAACGGCCATCTCAGACGCGATGCCGTATGACAGTGGGCCGATACTGAAGTTGTAGCAGACAATGTTGATGTACGCAAACACGACAATGGCAATACCAATGGGTCGCGAGTAGCTGCCTCCTTCAGTGTCGGTGGTTCCAGTTGTTCCAAGTGCGCCAACAGCGACGAGTGAGAGTAGCGAGCCGGTGGAGCAGACGAGCAGGTTGACGCGCCGTCTTAGCCGATTGCCGAAAACGACGGACAGGGCTACGGTGATGATCTGCACCAGATAGATGATGGTGTTGATGGTGAATGGCTCAGCCACGCCGATGCTCTGTGCGAAAACCACGCCATATGTATACCAGAACTGGATCCCGTTGATCTGCTGCGCAAACATGACACCGCATGAGTACAGCAGCTTGCGTCTCTCCACTGGATCTCTCACCAATGATGCCCAGCTTGACTGCGACGCCAATTCACGTTCACGCGCCACGCTCGCCTCGATCGCAGTCAGGTCCGAGTCCGGGTGGTAGTCTGGCTTGCTGCGATTGATGCGCACCAGCGCCTTTCTCGCACACTCGCGGCGCTCCGGCTTGGCAGCGAGCCAGACTGGCGATTCCGGGGTGAATGTCAGACATATGAGCATGCTCAACGGCAGCACAGTCAGCAGGCTCATAGGGATCTGGTAAGCCGCCGCGCTGTCGAGCGACTCTGTGCCTTGGTTAACGCAGGCCCCCACTAGCTGGGCGACAGACTGCATGAACTGGAACATCATCAACGCAGGGCCACGGATCTCGGATGGAGCGACCTCGCTGATATAAGTTAGGCATGTTGCCGTAAACTGGCCAACGCCCAAGCCGATGAGCACGCGACCGACACACAAAACGGCTATCTTGCCGAAAGAGCACACCTGCACGATGGCTCCCAAGATGATACAGACCGAAGCGCTGAAGAAGACTGCCTTTCGTCCAAATCTGTCGTTGATAGGCGATGAAGCGATGGCGCCTATGAACTCGCCGACGTAGATGATTGAAGCTGTCGTGGACAAGAATGAGGCCGAGAGGAAGAAACTTCCATCTGCACGCTGTTCTCCGTAGTCACGTGCAAAGGCGTCCATGCCCTGGATTCCTGTGTAGTAGATGGTATCATAGCCGTAGCATAGCGCTCCAATAGCTGACACCAAGCAGAAGAAGATGGCCCATTTATGGTGTGACCAATTGATGTTGAGCCCGAGCCCGCCCGCCATATTTGCTACCTTGAGTATGATGATGTGCTAGTTCTCTTTTCTCAAGTCGAGCTGCAGAGCTAGCAGCAGATGCTCAGCAGATCTGATCTGGGTGCCAGAGTGCAAAGCAAGAGCAGAACAAGGAGAGGTGATGTGTCTTATACTTCAGCATCAAACACCAGGACATCTAACTGTCTCGAGAGTGATGTTCACAATCCCCACCTTCTCCACAAGCGCTCGCTGAGCATGAAAACTCTTGCTCTGGTCCAAGCCTACGGCGATTGCCGCCACTAATGTCCAAGACGGCATGTCGACAGCTGAAAAGCCAAGTGGCGGATGACATTTTGCATCTCAGAGCTAAGAGCACCATGCCATGCGGGGTCTGGGTCGGACCACTGGCAGCAGCAAAAACTCCTCCAGGACAGACGGCTAAGACAAGCTGAGAAGATACAGATACCAGGTACAGTAGACGCTCCAAATCCCAAAACCCGTGGGAGGTTCTTAGCTGGCGCGGCCAATGGCAGGACCTCTGGTTGTGGCTGTGGGCGATCGGAGCCATTCACGGTCGCACGCCTTAGCTTGGCCATCAACAGTAAGGAAAGAACAAGCGATGTGGAAAAAGTGACACATGGTGAGGATTTTCATGGTACTAATCGCAACGGCCAAGATCATAACATGCTACATTGAGAGCTTCAGTCGTTGTCTTCTTCTGTCCTTAAAAAAAAAAAAAAAACTACTTACGAGATCTTATGCTTGTACATTGAAGCTGGTCAGCGATGATCATTTACATCTAAGCACTTCTCTCGTAATCAACTGCAAGATAACGCATTCAGATCTACTGTGCAAGGGTGAGGAACCTCAGACTCGAGTATTTCTCGGCGTAACGCACATTGAAGTCTTGGAAGAGGTTGGAGCTGGAGACACGCCAGAAGTGCAGCTGACCAAATCGGGTTAGGGCAACGACTCAGCCTTTGCCAATGCCGTCGCCAAGCTTCTTGACAGAAGCGCCCCTGACGCAGCAACGTACGCTGCTATGAACAAGACCGTCAGTAGACGGCTACCAGCAGTCATTACAGCCATCCACTATTCAAGCGTTGTCTAGTGGCGAGCCTCAGTGTCTGGTGTAAGGCTTGCCCTTCCCAAGTTGGCACAACTCTTGGCCGGTTTGCCGTAGACACGACTGCTGTGGTCCCTGGCCGCTTTAATTCGAGTGGAAAAAGTGCCAAGATGCAATCCTCCTGTTTGCTGGAACTCGGACTCGTAGTTGTAGTAGAATTTCTTGCTCAGGAGCTTAAGCCTCCGAGATTGCGTTTCCGCGAGTCTTCTAGAAGCCCAGAAGGTGCCGCCCAGCAATCGCAGCTTCCGAATCGACCGTGGTCCTGCGCTCGGGTTGCCGCTTCCTGTGGTACACTACAACCCTGTGGGGGTCCATTGCTCCTTCCTCCCTGTGATTTCCACAAGTGACATATGACGAATGTGTTCCACAGAAACGTCTTCAACTTGCAGGAACGATTTCCACTTTCAGTTAACGCGTTCGCTTGCATTTCCTATATGATTATCAAAGCCTTTAAATCAGCTAGGATCACTTGAAGGAAAGGTTTTGTTCGTGCTCAGAATAATTGGCGTAGTTTCGGACCGCAGCGGAGAGGCTCGAATCGCACACGCGACCTGAGATTGGCGGGCAGCTTGACGAAAATCAAGGCTTCTCTTAGTAGGTTGCAAACTGCCATGCGGTCAGCTTGCTCGAAGTAGTAGTTCTCTCCTCTGACACCTCGTGTGCTGGCGATGCTGCTAGTAGCCATAGTCCGAGTCCTCCTGTACACACCACTCAAGTTGGCTGTAAATTCTACATTGGGAAAAGGTTTGCTCTCTTTTGCCTCAGCAGAGATATTGGAGCTCTCCTGCAATGCTACCGTTCGGCCCCATATAACTCCAAATAGAGGCTGACAGATCGTACTAACATCTGTGCCATAAGACGACATTGAAGTCCTCGTTAGTCCTCATGGCCACCCTTGTTGCTCCTCTGGCGTGGTCGTAACCCGCAGATGACCTGAATTGCGGTTTTCGATTGGTCAGGTCCGCCGCAACTCTTGTTGGCGGCTCACTTTGGACCCACGTATGTGTTTCCTGGGAGAACATTCAACGCATGGCTCAGCACAATATTTATACATCAGACTTTGTCATCAGTGTTGAATCTATAATCTACGCCGAAGGCATACACTCAGTGCATTCCTGCAGTATGCTGAATCGCTCCATAGAAGATTTTTGGAAGGACTTGGGGAGTCGCTGAATTGGATCCTGTCCCCGAGACCGACCTAACCAGCTGCCTGCCTGCCTACCTACCCGGGTACCAGGCAGGTAGGTGGTGTTTGAGATCCTGCAAAGCGACACAGCGCGCGGCACGCGAACCACACGGGAAAAAGCAACGGCACCTCCTCCCCAGACCCTTCTCCTCTCTAACTGCCGTCATTCGGCGAATCAAACTTCAGCCTTTGTTTCTCTCACAGCCTTACAGCAATGCTGGCACCAAGACAGGAGATCATTCTTTGAATCACCAGTCTCAACTCCAGAATTCTTGTGGTTTCTGGCATGTCAGGCAATCAGCTGGTTCGCAATCGCTCCAGCGACTGTCGTGAATCGTCAGCGGCATTTTTCGTTGTATGATTCCGTTGCGCCAACCACCGTTTTTCATGAGGCACAGCAGCCTCTTTTCTCCACCAGATATTGCAACGTAGTCCCACTTCAGGACTTGCTGAGATTCGTTGTTCGAGTACATAAGACCCTGATCTCACGACAGCTTCTAATGCTTTCATCACACTCTCCATCAAGACGCTTGAGTTCACAGTCTTTTCTTTCTTTGACTACGCCCTCCTTGAGAGTGCGCTTCAGTTCATCCTTTCGTTCTGTTTTTGTACACAAAATTTGGTTTATGCTATCTTCTCTCCCTTGTTGAGATTTCTTTGACTCTCAGCCTCAGTCTTGGACAGGCCTTCAGTTTACCGTACATCTTTGTTAAACGAGGGATCAAGTCTACCTGTCCGCCAACATGCAATTCAGGTCACTCTGCTCGTTCCTGGGCCTGATCGCCCTTGCCCCGGTGGCAGTCAACGCCAGAAATGCCTTCTGTCACTATCTGGTGAGTATCAATATACGCACCATTTGGCCACAATTGCTGATTTCTCCGAGGTTGGCACCGTCAGCTCTGACCACGTGAAAACCGACATCGACCAGGCAAAGAGCATGGGCTTCGATGCTTTCGCGCTCGACATCTTGGACCCAACCGCCAGCTGGAGCGCATCCACCACCTCCGACCTCTTCTCTTATGCCCAGACTGCAGGCTTCAAGCTTTTCTTCAGCATCGATGTCGGCTCACACCCGAACCTGGCTGACTTCAAGCCCGTGCTTCAGCAGTATCTCGGTCACCCAGCCTACTACACCGCCGGGCCCAACGGCTTTCCTTTCCTGAGCACGTTCAACTCTGACGTGAATAACGGCGATTCCGTTTCCACATGGTCCAGCTTCCTTGGTGAATTCGTCGATAAGGTCTACTTTGTGCCAGACTTTGACGACGACAGCTCCTACTACAGCAACATCAACCAATTCTTCAGCAAATGGTCAAGCGTGCCGTTGTCCGGCGTCTTCAGTTGGGACACTGCCTGGCCTGAGACGAGCACGACTGGCCCGCAAAACGAGAGCATCAGCAGGGATGAGACCATCATCAGCGCGGCACATGGCAATCAGAAGAAATACATGATACGTTAGTCTGACAGGTGCTGAAAATTTCGGAAGTCTTGTTCTAATCAGTGACACAGCTCTCTCGTCTCTGCAGTTCAAGCAGATTGATAGCAGCCAGAATTGGTATCGTGGCGGCGCAGTCAACCTGCCGGAGCGCATGACCGATATCTTGTCTCTGACCGGTACCAACGCCCCTGACCTTGTCGAGGTCATCACATGGGTACGTACATTGCTCTCATCAGTCACGGAAAAAGGGTTCGGAAGTAGCTAATTTGTTGTGACCCATCCTTCAGAATGACGGCGGCGAGAGCCATTACATTGGAAACGTGTGGGTCGAGGGAAGCAACTACACTTACGATTACGCGCCCGAGTACCCCCAATTCCTATCCCATGCGGCCTGGCAGCCTTTGGTGACATCCTTCATCAACGCCTTCAAGCAGTCAAAGCCCGCCTCGCAGATGGCGCCTCCCTCCAACTCACCAGGCGTCGCCGCATTCTGGTACAACTCACTGCTCAAGACCGCCAGCTGTTCCGGCAGCGCGCATGGCCGACCTAACGGCTGGCAGGGCATTGCCGACGCGGTCAACTACGCCGTTGTGCTACCTCAGGGCAGCTCAGTGGCTGCTGCTAACATCTACAGCGGCGACCTCAGCAACCCTATCCAGAAGGTTCCTATCAACGGTCAGCAGGGTGGGCTGAGCTATATGAGCGTGCCGGGCCTCAAGACCGGTGCACAGAAGGTTGAGCTGGTGGATGGTCAGGGCAAGGTTCTTGCTTCCGGCCAAGGTAGCGTTCAGGTCCAGGCTGACTCGCCAAGCTGTAACTTCAACCCGCTTGTCTATGCTATCAACTGGAGCTAGGGGTGGCTAGCCCTTTATTTAAGTCGGATGGTACCTTTGATAGTAACGAGGCATATACTATCTAAGGTATATACAACAGTACCTTGAAACATACTTTCATGGGTATCTAGAGAGCTACAGTTCGATATACGTAGAGGAATCCAAGATAAACATTTTGGGAACTTTTTCTTCAAATCCGCCGCGAAATTCAAATTTCTACCTTTTTTTTTTCTCTCTATTTTGACAAAGCGGACGAACACTTTACCGACATCTGCAAGCAGAGTACATCACAAATGTGTTTTTTTTTTTTGGGGGGGAAGTCTTGAACGTAAGAAAGAGCCAGACCCTGATATCGCAACGTCGATATATAAGACTGCAGAAGCAAGATCAAATAGCCCTTGTTATTTATCGCTCATCTAGCGATGTCACAGATTACTCCATGTATCCAAGTTCTTCAAAACCGTCCCTTCCGAGCCATCAGGGCGCTCCACGAGCCTACCAATCTCCCACACCTTCTCCCCGCCATCCGGGCCATCATGCTCCAGGAGGACCATAAGCTCAGTCGCCTTAGCCTCGTCAACGACCAGCACCATGCCGATACCGGTATTGAACGTCTGCGCAAACTCCTCGGCCGCCATGTTGCCCGTTCGCTTCAGCCAGGCCAGCACAGGAGGCACCGGGTAGGTGGCGACATCGACCTCAGCAGCCAGATGAGGCGGCAGCATGCGCGGTATGTTGTCCGTCAGCCCACCGCCGGTGATGTGCGCCATGCCTTTGATCAGATCGCGCTTGATGGCGGGCAGCAGCGAGCGCACGTAGATGCGCGTCGGCGTCAGCAGGCTCTCGCCAACGCTTGTACCGCTATCAGACGGCAGCCATGGCGCGGCGTCGCTGTAGCTGAGTCCGGCTCGCTGTTCGACGATGCGTCGCACGAGTGAGTATCCGTTCGAGTGTACACCGCTGCTGGCTAGTCCGAGCAGTATGTCTCCGGGTTTCATCGAGGCTTTGTTGGGGAGTGCTGCTTTGCCCTTTGGGATGGCTCCAAACGCGGCGCCAACGGCATCGTACACGTCTCCGGTCGCTTTGTCCTTGTCTCCTCCGGTGAAGAGGCCTGGCATCTCGGCCGTTTCGCCGCCGACAAGGGCGCAGTGTGCCTGTGTACATCCAGCCGCAATGCCCTTGACGAAAGATGCTGCGACGTCCTTGTCTAGCTTGCCGCACGTGTAGCAGTCGAGGAACATCAGTGGCTCGGCTCCCTGCACGACCAGATCGTTGACGTTCATCGCCACGCAGTCGATTCCCACCGTATCGTGTCGGCCAGTCGCCTGCGCTATGCTCAACTTCGTGCCCACTCCATCGATCGCAGCGCAGAGGATTGGCAGGTCCGTGAAGCCAGCGGCTTCAAGGTCGAACATGCCGCCAAAGCCGCCAATCTCCGCATCGGTACCCGGACGTTTGGTGGCAGCAACCAGTGGCTTGATCATCGACACTAGAGAGTTTCCAGCCTCGACCGATACACCTGCTCCCGCGTAGGTCATCGCCTCATCATCAGTGCCAGGAACCTGAGTCAGGCTCTCTTGAGTCGGAGTGGCCACATCTTGTCCACCTTCTGATGCCGTTGGTACTGCGAGATCCCTATGTCCGATGTCTCTCCGATAGACTTTGCCCTCGAATTCGACCAGCTCGAGTGCCATGTAAGCTGACTCGCGAGCTTCCTCGAGATCTTTCCCCAGGCCGTTGACGGCCAGTACTCGGCCTCCAGATGTCAAAAGTTGGTCTTCAATCCTGCTGGTGCCGGCATGGTAGACAAACGCCTCGCTAGGGATGTTGTCCTCGTCGATTTGCATCTCGAGATTCTTCCTGTATGTACCAGGATAGCCGGGTGCCGCCGCAATCACTGTGACAGAGTACGTGTTTGGCAATAGATTCAATGAGATGGACGAAAGGTACTGGTCGGTACATGCCAGCATGATATCCGCCAGGTCCGTCTCGAGCAAAGGCAAGAGGGTCTCCGTTTCTGGGTCGCCAAAGCGAACATTATATTCGAGAACTTTGGGTCCGTTTTTGGTGATCATCAAGCCCGTGAAAAGCACTCCTCTGAAAGGTTCCCGCTCAGATTCTCTCATGGCATCAATCGTAGGCTGCAATATTGTCTCGTGAATTTCTTGAATGAGCGCTGGCGTAGCAATTTTACATGGCGAGTAGCAACCCATGCCACCCGTCATCGGTCCTTGATCGCCGTCATTTATCTGTTTGTGGTCCTGAGCCGGGGGCAAGGATCTGATGGTGTACCCGTCGCAGAACGATATTATACTGAGTTCTTGCCCTGACAGAAACTCCTCGATCACGATTTCAGAGCCAGCATCACCGAACCTTTTGTCGGACATCATCTCATCCACCGCCTTATGTGCCTCCGTTTTTGTTGCCGGAATAATGACACCTTTACCAGCTGCCAGTCCACTCGCCTTGATGACGACATCCTGGTCCACTGCATCGAGGTAGCCGTGCGCCGACGCAGGGTCGGTGAAGTTTTTGTAGGCTGCTGTGGGAATCTTATACTTTCGCATGAAATCCTTGGAGAAGGCCTTGGAACCTTCCAGTTTGGCAGCATATTCGGACGGTCCAAAGCATCGAATTCCTTCTTCGTCAAAATGCGTCTTGATGCCTGCGACGAGTGGCGCTTCCGGTCCTGGCACAACAAGATTGATCTTTTCTTCACGTGCCAACCGTCGGAGTTCCTGGAAGTCCGTTTCCTTCACTGACCTGTTCTGGACCTTTGGGAGCCCCTTTCCTGTACCTCCATTGCCTGGCGTCACAATGATGGCCTCCACAAGTCCGGACTTTGATAGCGCCCGAGCAATTGCATGCTCACGCCCTCCGCTCCCGACGAGCAAGACGCGAAGCTTATCAGGGGGAGGCATGCTATACTGCCTGATATATCGCGAGACGAAAATGTCAGTACTGCAAACCCTCAAAGCTGAGACTGTGGTTCGAGATCACAGAACGAGCGTGAACCAATGGCGAAGCAATTGTTGATTTTGAATCACTGCTGAATGACTCTCAACACAGTCTTGATAGCACAAGCTCATTACATGCTCTTTCAAAAAATCACAAAATAATTCTATGTGAACCACAAGATAACGCGGTTGGATAAATTGTTGCCAAAAAATTTTCGCGACATTGCAACCGTCAATGGCAACAACATGAGACGTCCTTCGCGTTGCTGTGACACTATCTAGTGGATCCATGGATAGGAATTGCTTTCACCCGAGACCGGCAGCTGTTGAAAATTTCTCCCACGTCATACTTCTAGGTATACTTGACTACCATTAGGTAGTTGTTCGACTATAAAGCCACCTCGTTGGCCATATCATTGAGAGCAAAATCAAAACGTATGCTCAGTGGTGATTTTATTCTTCAAACCATTCCTCGCTGCGTTGGAAGGTGTGCAGTGTCTACATCGGGCTACAGTTCACGGTCTGTCTAAACACGCAAAGAGCTGGGACTTTGATTAGTCTGTACCTGTGAGGCTGATCCATTTGCATGTAGAGGCCAAAAACATACCGGACATAATGGGATGTTCGTGTCCCTCCGGAGTTATCTCCGACAATCGTGTCCCGACGAAAAAATTTGCCTGTGTGAAAGGAGCGTCGGAGTAGAACAGCGCGGCTGGGATTATCATCCCGCACTAGTCGTAGCACAGCGTTTCCGAGTCACTTGGCTGTACTGTCTCTCAGGGCAAGCCTCCGCTGACTGAGAGGGGAAGAAAAAAAAAAAGAAAATAACGAGTCAGGTACCGCCTTTTTGAGTAACCGCTGACAACACTCCGGACACGCTTGACAATATCAGGCCCCCGCCTGTGGTCAATACTCGACACTCTTTCAAGCGGTCACCCATTTATTCCTTTCCTAAACAAAATTGCTGTGCTTTTCGCTGCCAGCACAACTGGTGGGTAGTACACCTCGACCGCTCAGTTTTTTACGCAACCAGAAGAAAAGTTCGAAGGAAAATAAAAATAATAAACCCCCAAAAATAGGACACAACAGCATATAGGTCACAATGTCGGCGCCACCGCAAGGAGAGGCGGAGCAGAACATTGAGATATGGAAGGTCAAGAAGCTGGTCAAGCGTCTCACAGAGGCTCGAGGAAACGGTACCTCCATGATATCGTTGATCTTGCCACCAAAAGATCAGATCTCGCGCGCCTCGAAAATGTTGGCTGAAGAATACGGAACGGCGTCCAACATCAAATCCCGTGTCAACAGACAGTCTGTGCTCTCTGCCATCACCTCCACCCAGCAGCGTCTCAAGCTGTACAACAAAGTGCCACCCAACGGGCTGGTGGTGTACTGTGGCGAAATCATCACTTCGGAGGGCAAGGAGCGGAAGATCAACATTGATTTTGAGCCCTTCAAACCTATCAACACCTCGCTCTATCTCTGCGACAACAAGTTCCACACCGAGGCTCTCTCCGAACTCCTCGAGTCCGATCAGAAGTTTGGCTTCATCATCATGGACGGAAACGGGGCACTCTTCGGAACGCTGAGTGGAAATACAAGAGATGTTCTGCACAAGTTCACGGTCGATCTGC
Source organism: Erythroxylum anguifugum (assembly GCA_027478595.1). Classification (NCBI taxonomy): domain Eukaryota; kingdom Viridiplantae; phylum Streptophyta; class Magnoliopsida; order Malpighiales; family Erythroxylaceae; genus Erythroxylum; species Erythroxylum anguifugum. The sequence goes on from JANIPN010386141.1 coordinate 47,498, forward strand.
CCAAGAAGCACGGTCGTGGCGGACAATCTGCCCTACGTTTTGCCCGTTTGCGAGAGGAGAAGCGGCACAACTATGTGCGTAAGGTTGCCGAGGTTGCAGTCCAAAACTTCATCACTCAGGACAAGGTCAACGTGGCAGGCCTGATTTTGGCTGGTTCTGCCGACTTCAAGACGGAGCTCAATCAGTCTGACATGTTCGACCAGCGTCTACAAGCCAAGGTGATCAAGGTCGTTGATGTCTCCTACGGTGGCGAGAACGGTTTCAATCAGGCTATTGAACTGTCGGCTGAGACGCTCAGCAACGTCAAATTCATTCAGGAGAAGAAGCTTATCGGCAAATATTTTGAAGAAATTGCACAGGATAGCGGCAAGGTTTGCTATGTAAGTATAGTCTAAGAGATGTCCGCTTCGGATTCGGTTTCCGCAGGTTGGAATGCAACAATCGACTGACTCGAAATAACAGGGCATTGAAGATACTCTCAGAGCCCTCGAGGCCGGTGCTGCCGAGATCCTCATTGTGTATGAGAATCTTGAGATCAATCGTTGGGTGCTGAAGAACTCGGAAGGGTCGGAGATTATCCTCCACACGAACAAGCAGCAGGAACAAAATCGTGAGCAGTTCATGGACAAGGCAACCGGCCAGGAGATGGAAATTGTCGAGCAGGGCTCCTTTCTTGAGTGGATCGCTGAAAAATACAAGGACTTTGGTGCCGCCCTGGAATTCATCTCGGACCGATCGTCGGAAGGTAACCAGTTCGTCAAAGGATTCGGTGGTATCGGTGCGTTGATGCGATACAAGCTCAACTTTGAGCAGCTGGCCGAGGCAGATGACGACGACGATGAGTTCTACGACGATTGACGGTTGAGCGACCTCGCTCAAGGCGAGGAGATGCCATCACAACAGCCGGAAACCATTGTCCTGGTGGACCGGGCTCCTCCTCGCTTCGAGCAGACGGATGAGTCTGCTCCACAGGACAGGCAACAAAGGCCGTCTGGTCTCAAAATTGAGATAGCTGTATCAGCACGCTGCAGTAATCTGAGACAGCCGGCCGAGCGTGGTAAAGTCTGGCACTCTGATGTCTTCATGACAGGAGCAGTCTGCTTTGGTCCGCACATCAGTACAGGAGGCCACGACGTGGAAATGATCAAGGGTACTGCCCTTTCCGCAGGGTGCTTCGCCAGAGTCCACTCGCTCACTCACGCCCCTTTCACCTAACACCACTGATAGCCTCCTCCCGAGGTGCCAGTCTTTGTGGTGCCTGACCGGTCGAGGGGGCGAGACTGCCTGAAAAGGCGGTCTTCAGCTAGCGAGAAACGTTTTTGGATAGTAGGAGGAACAAGAAAGACGAACACCACTTGTCACCAACTACCATCACGCCAATTCAAATGATCGAATAACGTCATTTGAGAACAATACTGAAGTTATTCATGCCTTTGCCATCTCGAAGACGCTCCTTTGGAAAACTAGCTCGTTGGTTCTTGCGCCGTGCATCGTAGGAAAAATAGTAGTAGATCAGCTTTTTGGTTACTTTAACCTTGAGTGGCCAGTAGCCAATCCCGGTCAAAATCTCACCCAATCTGGTGGTCGACATGTATCTCGAATTGTCAATACACTGTACTGGCAGTACTAGAAACAAGCCAGGAAAGCCGGTCTTGGATGCTTCTTTCTCTCGAAGGAATCGGGTGGTGTGGACCAGCATGTCGCCTCGACCCTCTGGATGCGACACATAATTCAGCACCAGACTCAGACTCACGATATCAAATCCGTCTTGTTCCATTGACTCAAGAGCTGGAGGTGACATCTGCATGAAATCCTGCTGCAAAATGTCTCGATGCCGGGAGTGAAGATCGATTCGGGTCATCTGGAATATACCGCTCTTGGCACACGCATTGTCCACTTTCAAAGCACCAATCTCCAGCATCTTCAGATGAGCTTTGCCGTCTGCCGGTGTCTTGATGCCAAGCTCGCAAAGCCATTGAGTGAGAACTTTGCTCGAGTCTCCACCACGTCGAGCCGATTGGCCCTTTAAGCTTGCCAACTGATAGTTGTGAAGGCCGCCATTTGCCTCAATTTGCTCTTTGATAGAAGCCTGCAAAGCTTTGTCATCTTTGACTTCGGCTTGGCGAAGCTTCTTGTGTAAATTGTGGTGAGCTCTGATCATGGTCCGTGTGGCTTTGGAAGATAGATTTGTACGTTCTGTCGATCCGGACTGTGGTACACCTGGTCTTGAGCTGGCCAAGAGGCCCTTGCCTTTACCTCGTCGAGCCTTGCCCATGATGGGAACCTCAACTATATTAGACTTAAATTTGCCCAGACCTTTTGTTCTTTTTAAGAAGCAAAAATAAAAAGGCACTTTTTGGAGCTGCAAGGCCGCAAATTGTGCAATGGGAGAACGAAGGGAATTCTTGGGTGTTGGAAGCACACGTGATCAGATGTCGCGGATTGAGGTAAGTCCGAGCCGCATTCTTGGCGCCCACAAAGCCCACCAGGGCTAAGCCGAACTGTGAACATCGCGAACTTTTCGACAGCTTCGACGTTTTTTCTTTCCACCAGTCGACATCAATTCACACCAAAAGCCATGCCTCCCAAGAAGACAAGTAAGCTCAACCCTCACGCTATGGCTCCTGCCTCCATCGTTTGCCCGATTCTACACCCCACATGAGTGGATATGGAAGGACTGGCAGTCAAATGGCAGCTCAGAGCTTGCCTCAAGTGAAATCTTGAAAACAAAGCGCTGACTTCAGCACCGTTATAGCCGGTAAGAAAGAGGGCAAGCCCGCCGCGAAGGCTTCTTCTGCCTCCAAGGCCGTCCTCAAAGGCGTAAGTTTCAATACCCTGTCTCCCACGCGGTCTGTCCTCTCGATGCTGACATGAGATTCAGGTGCACTCGAAGCAGGTTCGCAAGATCCGGCTCAACACTTCCTTCCACCGACCAAAGACACTTCGCCTGTCGCGTGTGCCCAAATACCCTCGCAAGTCGATCCCACACGAGACCCGGCTCGATGCCCACAAGGTCATCCTTCACCCTCTCAACACTGAGAGCGCGATGAAGAAGATTGAGGAGAACAACACGCTCGTCTTCATCTGCGACGTCAAGGCAAACAAGCAGCAGATCAAGCAGGCTCTCAAGGAGCTTTACGATGTCGACACTCTGAAGATCAACACTCTGATCCGGTAAGTAAAGATCGAGAATCGATCATGTCACGCGAGTTGCTGACACTTCGTTTCCAGACCGGATGGCAAGAAGAAGGCCTACGCCAGGCTAACCCCTGATGTGGATGCGCTGGATATTGCGGCCAACAAGCTTTCCATTGTTTAAATCTTCACGGCATGGGCAACGGCGTCTGATGGCATGGGTTTCGTTAAGGGCACAAATGGCTCACGAATTCATTATAGTGAATACATGCATGACCAGTTCAGAACCCGAAATTTGACCATCGTAGTGATGAGAATAACCAAGCAGGCCTTGCGAAAGCCGAAAGGCGGTCGGAGCCAACAGGGAAACGGTGGTACGCCGTCGTGATGGGATGGCAATATAGGAACCTCACGCGCTTCAGAGTGGCAACAAATAAAAGTAGTGATTTTCAAACTCTATCGAGCCTGTTTATGACCGGCCGCATGATCACACCCGTCTCCATGAGACCGATCACATTTGTAATTATTATGCCGAACAAATATTATTTCCAGCGTGTTGATGTATGGTACAAATGTCATACGAGACATTACTGATCCAACCGCCCCCCAGGAAGACGCGAACCAAGGGACCCAAGCCCATGTTTCTCGTTACAGGTCGGGTGATATAATGCCCAGCCCGAAGCCGAAAGCATTGAGGTCGGGTTACTATCCAAACAATCCACCTGATTTCGCCTGCGTCGTCTGCAATGTTCCCAGGCTCTTAACGATGCTGGTCTGCGTGTCTAGCCATCGGCCAACGCAATTCGCAGCACAGCTTTGTTCGCCAGATGATAGAGTGTCGGATGTAATCTTCCCGGTGACACACTTCTTGAAGCAGATTTGCGATAGTGAGTGGACCACTAGACATCGTGTTAGTTACATGTACATGAGTCTTTTATGACCTCTGCTTCAAACTTACTTCGGCTGACCTGGGCCTGCTGCTGGTGGCGCTCGAGGACGCTTCCAATCTCCTGCCTGTCAGACTCAGACAGTCCGGCGATGGAAGAAATCACCTCCTCATCCATGATGGAAAGTTTTCAGTTGAATCGAGTCTTTGATGAGTGCTTTATTATGCTTGAAGCTTTAAAGGAAGGTCAGCAAGGCAAATACCAGTTGTTATCGCCAACTTCATCATCCTGCGCGCATACCATCTGCAGCTCCCTAAAGAAAAAGCGGACTTTAGATTATATCTCCGACGTCATTACGCACCACTCGCGCAGATCACAGAGTTCAAAAATGTATACAGTGCTGTGGCGGATGCCAAGCTGCATGCTGCCGAGAGATAGCGCATCTCTGATGACTTCAGAGAAGCAAACAAACGCCTGCTTGCTCGCATTAGGAATTGATCATTTTATCATTCCATTATCTGTGTATGAGTACTGTCGCGACCTCGTTTGATGCCCACTATTGACGCTAGTCGGTTCTTCCTGCATCGAAATTTTCATAGGCAGTCGTCCGACAGCCGAGCCAGCTTCAGGCGGTCGCGAGGCAGGATTTTCTTTCTTATCGTAAACCCGCGTCTAACCTTGGAAATCCACTGGTAGATTGGCGGGAGGCGCGCTCGCTGCCATCGAAGCTCGGCGTTCCTGGTCTCTGAATCGACAAGCTCCCCTCCTGCTACCGCCAATCTAATGACGATGCTACGCACAGGTGTGCGCATGACCATCGAAAGAAAAATACTCTAATATATGCCATCTCAATACCACTCCCTCCGGCCATCTTTTCTTCTCTCCGCTCTGCACTTCTTTGATCTTAGCCTGTAGCCACATTTATCTGTTTCTTGTTTGACCTGTGTTCCCTGTCGTTTCAGTCATGAAATAGCGTGCACGCGACAATCAGGTCTGAAGGCTTGATACACCTTCCCCACGTATCCGTATATTCTGCTAGATCGTCGACATAACATCAATTCAGACCTGAAAGAGGATTTGCAAGATAGGAATTGCACAGCATCTCGAAATCCGTAGGACGAGGAGGATGTCCGGCAAATCATACATCTGGGATGACTACCAGCAGGGAAGACAGCGACAAGGGTCTACCGGGTCCCAGGGCAGTGGACGAGTGCAGTTTGCAGACAATGCCGAGGCCGGGCACGACAGTCGCCATGTTCACTCTCGTTCTCGAGGGGAGCGAGACCGGTCGGCAGCTGGTCTGCACAGACGGTATACTCGACGTGTTTCTATATACAGTAGGGAATCGCAGGCTGACAGTATACGCCCATTATTAGGTCCTCCATCGGCGCAGCAATGAATTCGATATCGCAGGCAGGGGGCGTCAACAGCATCGAGAATTTCGCTCGGTCCTGGCAGCGTGCTGCGGCTTTTCATGAGATCGCACCGTCAAGAGGATCTTTCGCTGTCGCTGCTGAGGAGGATCTGGCTGACGGTGAGTCGCGAATACCGGATGTCGAGCGGACAGTGAAGCCTCGGCGGTCGATGCTGCGGCAGCAGATTCAGCAAGAAGGCACTCCTCCAGAGTCGGCCATTGTTGAAGGAGGCGGAGACCACGATGATCTGCTTGATCCTTCCATGCCTTTGCTCGGCCGATCTCCAAGCAGAGGCGTGTTTGCGTCGCCTTTCTCCTCCAGCTTCACCGGCCAGACATACGGATCTTTCTCGTCTCGCGATGACCTGGAGCAACGACAGCAGGCGACCAAGGCTTTCATACACCACGCGGGACAGGGACAGGGAGAGGGCCCGGAGAAAGACAGCGAGCCGCTTCTTATCCAGCAGGTCGAACAGCCGGACGGAAAGATCTCCATCCAGGTCATTGGGCAGAGCACAATTTATCAGACGGTTCTCAACAGTGCAAACGTGCTCATCGGCGTCGGTATCCTCAGTTTACCACTTGCGATACGGTACGCTGGTTGGATAATGGGTCTCGCCATGCTCGTACTTGCAGCTATGGTCACATCCTACACGGCACGACTTCTAGGGAAGTGCCTCGATATCGACAGATCAATGATCACGTACTCGGACGTTGCTCTCTTCTCGTACGGGAAGGTTGCCGAGATTGCCATCGGGCTTATCTTCACATTCGAACTACTAACCGCAAGCGTGGCGCTGGTGGTACTATTCGGCGACAGTCTTCATCTTTTGGTGCCGACAATTGGGGTTATGGAATTCGAGATAATTGCAGGCATTCTCAGCATCCCGTTAGCATTCGTTCCGCTTCGGTATCTTGGAATCACAAGCATGCTTGGCGTGATGTCGTGCTGCGCCATTGTCGTGCTAGTTTTTGCCGCTGGACTGTCCAAGCCGGAAGCACCAGGATCGCTTCTGGACCCAGCTGTGACATATCTCTTTCCAGAACACTGGATGACCCTTCCTCTGAGTCTTGGGCTCCTGATGAGCCCATGGGGCGGGCATGCGGTTTTCCCTCAATTCTACAGGGACATGAGGCACCCGTCCAAGTATGGCAAGGCTGTCACAGCGAGTTTCTCTATCACATTCGTTCTGGATGCAGCGATCGCTGTCATTGGGTTGCTCATGTTCGGAGACAAGACTAGGGCTGAAATTACGTCCAACATCCTGGAGAACAAGGGCTATCCGAGGGCGATATCACTCCTGCTGATCATCTGCATTGCCATTGTTCCTCTCACCAAACTCCCATTGAACGCGAGGCCGGTCTTCAGCGTGGTGGAGAACATTTTAGGCCTTCGTCAGGACCCAGACGAGATAATGCAGGAGCAGCAGCCTGGACATTCGAGACTGGGCCGCAAGGTTAGCCTTGTTGCGATCAGGATTGGGGTGATGGCTCTGATCACGGGCATTGCAATCGTATGTCCTGGATTTGATCGAGTCATGTCGCTCATGGGCAGTCTTTTCTGCATCGTCATCTGCATTTGCTTCCCGGTCGCTTTCTACCTGAAGCTGTACGCAGGAGATATTGGCCTGCTTGAGAGAATAGGGTTATGGACTATGGGAGTCGTTGGCCTGGTATTGGCTGCAGTCGGCACGATCTGGGCCTTCTTGCCGGCGAGCATCACGCACGCGGCGAACTGAGCTTTTTTCGTCCGGCTCTTCTTCTTCTTCTTCTTCTTCTTCTTCTTCTTACATGATTACGCGACGCAGCGTTTTAGCGAGATGTTGTGGTGAGGGACTTTGAATGAAATAGTGATTTGTCGGCGATCAGCTTACTTGCACAAGCGCTTGCGAGCGGTCTGTAGGAGCGTTTGATGTTTGAAACTTTGGTGAAGAACGTACTACAAGAACACTTCGTTTACACCGACTTGAACGCAATTACATTTCGAGAAGGTGAAACAATATGATGCCTTACATGAATCTAGCCCATCTCTCATGCACCAAGGAAAATGATTTTGTGACTTTGTGATTACTCAGGTTGTTCAAAGAATTTCTCTCGACTCAGCCATTGAAAGCTATACGACTACACGGTGAATGCATGAATCTAACCCGGTACATACAGTAGCATTGTGGCCTCCTTCACGTCGGCTTCAGAGAGTAATACGAACCTTATCTGCGCGTGATTTCGGAGCTTCAGGCACCGTCGGTGACCGGCAACGATGCATTTTCCGCCACCTCCTTCTCTATGTGCATGATGTGAGTGGCTTTCCAGGAAAGGCATTCCACCTTCGTTATGGCTAGCAAAGTGAGATAACGGCGAGCTGCCATGATGCTCCGACACCCACCGACTTGCTACTCACCCATCTCAAGCTCATACTCCCTCGATATCTGTCCGAAGCATCACAAAACCTTGAAGTGCCAAGAAAATGGATCGGGAGGGCGGAAGGCGTCACGTTTCGAATGCGAGGATCAGCCTCTGACCTCAAGCGGCGTCAGGTCGTAAGCCGTGACAAGCACGCAACACGATCCCGCATTCAACGGCTTTTCCTCACCTCCAAATCTCGGCTCCATGCCAACAGAATGCCACTGGCAGGCTAGCAACAGTACGGATAAAGGGAAAAGTGGCACAAATGTTTTCGCTGGTGGTTAAACCTTCTCTCTCTCTCTCTCTCTCTCTCTCTCTCTCTCTCCCCGCCCTGCGATCAACTGCCTTGCCGACAAAAAAAGGTGGGAGGGAGGGAGTGTGAATCCAACGGACTTGAGAAAGCTTTTCGAACAGCCTGAGGCCTAAGCTTCTCAGCCTGAGCTTGAAACTCCCATGAATAGGCACGGATCTGCACCGGCGCGACAGTGCGGTACCACCATTATCAGCGAAAAGCAATTCAGGCAGGAACGTTTTCGTTCCCGGGGAGCGCGATTCTTTCTCTATCTTCAGTGAGCTTCTGAATAACCTTTTCTAGACGGAAATTTTCTCTTCTTTATCTTCCCCATCGTTTCTGCCCGCAGCAACACGGGAACTCTCGCCCCTAGACATACTCGCGCGCAAGCACCCACACGTATACACTTTTTTTTTTTTTTTTTTTTTGGGATTTTTGTTCGCATTTGCATGTACTAGCTTCCACCAGTCTGGTCCGAGCCTGGTGCATCACCAGACCACTCCCTCTTGAGCCGCGGTCCTGCTGCCACCAACTGTCCTCCCCGACGGCCGCTCTGCCCTCCCAAATTTCGGCTCCACATCATCCTACTTTCCTAAGGTACTGAACGCTTTTATACTCGGAGAGCAAACCCGACTCTGAGCTCGTTCACTCGCCCAATCAGTTAGCCATGACAGGCGACGAAGGTTCATCGAGCTCGATGTCAATTCGAAGGGTCGCATACCTCGGCCCACCATCCTCTTACACACATCAAGCTACAGTCGACAACTTTGAAGCAGAACACTGGGACTTGAAAGCACAAGGGACGATAGCAGGTGAGTCGTCAATAAAGCAGGAACACTCTGACAGGCCGAGTCTTCCCTGCCATCCAAACCTTTATCAGCATCATCGACGACGGGCTAGGATGTACCCTACTTGACCTCTCTATAAAGCAGCGCACACTCTAATGACTGCTACTACTGTTTCGGTGAGGATGGTGTACCACTGCAGCCAGCCTGCGCGTCTATTGCGGCCGCCCCTCCTGTGCTGCAACGCTGGGCTCACTGACCCCACCTTCCGAGGCTGGCCGAATTGAGTAAAGTGCTCTTCAGTCCCACGCAACTGGTTTACTGACCGGGTCGAAACTCACAGATGTCTTTGCCGCCGTACAGAGCGGGAGCGTTACGTTCGGGGTGGTACCTTTCGAAAACTCTAGCAACGGTGCCGTGGTCCAGACGCTCGACCTGCTTGCCGACCGCGCCGGCCTGTACCCTGACATCTTCGTTCTTGGGGAGACTTTTGTCGCGGTGCACCACTGTCTGCTCGGGTACACTGATGGGACGTTGGAGGATCCGGAGAGCGGGGAGGCGACACCGACGCGGCTGGTGCCGTCGCCGGCAAGGTCAAAGGTGAAGCCACGGAAGCGGGTGCAGCACATTAAGAGAGTGCTGTCTCACCCTCAGGCACTGGGCCAGTGTGAGGCCTTCCTGTCGGCCCACCTTCGCGGCGCGGAGAGACAGGAGGTGAGCAGCACGTCGAGGGCGGCGCAGATAGTGGCAGATGACCCTTCGCGTTCGTCAGCGGCCATTGCTAGCCGGATGGCAGCCCAGGTTCACGGGCTGGAGATACTAGCTGCAGGCATTGAGGATCGGCCCGACAACGAAACACGGTTCCTGGTGCTCAAGCGTGGAGAGGGAGAGCTCACGGGCATTGAGCCGCCCTTGCCCACGTTTCTACAAGAGGCGAGCCAGCAGTCGGCGGCAACCAACGGCGACGGCAGCACCAGCACAACAGCAGGTGGCGGTGCCACCGCCATCGGGGAGCGCGACGACAGCAAGTCCTCCGGCCTACAGCCGAACCCAGATTGGCGAACAATGGTCAGCTTCACCATCAATCATGTCGAGACCGGAGCTTTGAGTCGCGTGCTGAACCTGTTCCGCGATTCGGGCCTCAACCTCACCAGTATTAATAGCCGGCCGACCAGAGGTCGACCGTGGCACTACGTCTTCTTTGTGGAGTTTGACGGCAGGAGGCTGGCCACGGTTGCTTCAGAAAACGGTGGGGGTTGCAGGGTGGAGGCAGCGTTAGGGAAGCTTGAATCGGTGACTGAGGGACACAGATGGCACGGTAGCTGGAGGAAGAGGGGCGGCATCTAGTGGAAGGGAGCGGCAAGAGTGCCATAGTCGCGCAGGCGCGGGATGGTGCACGGAGGGAGAGCTCTGTCGCCGGGTGAGGAGCAGCTGCAGCTCTCACAGAGTTGAGGAATCAGCTCGTGCCACCAGCCTTTGACCTAGGGCTGCATGGGAGAGTACAGGCCGGTAAAGCGCGCTTGGGTTGTGAGAGTTGGCAGACGGAGAAGAGGGGTGTGAGGAGACGGATGATTTGCTGGCCGGACGATCCGGCGACAGCGCGTCCGTATCAAGATCAGATAGAGCAACAGAGAAAAAAAGCTTGAAGACAAAAATATGCTGGTTTTGCAAAAGACGGCGAAAGCTAAGTGCTTGCAGCTTGTCGTGATGATCGCCGGCAGTCTGTGGTTACATACATCGTGTGGCGCCCGACGCCAAGAGTCAGGGCCCACGTCTTGGGTCAAGGCCGGACCAGCTAAGCGGAGGAAGCGGAGGAAGCGGAGGACGCAGAGGAAGCGTTGGTGATATGCAAATAATAAGTTGTCGGTCAGTGATTCGAGAGGAATGAAGGCCCCACCTCCATTGCCCTTTCTGATGTGTTCAGCTGTTGCAACTGATAGCAGCCTCTGAAGGCCAGGTCGGAAGAAAGCGGTTGCAGAGGCGTGCCGCCCGTTGGCGCCATGTCCCATTCTGGCAGGGCTGTTGGTGGGGATTTGGGGGGGTGGGCTTTTACTTGCTTAGCTGCTTTTCTTTCTCTGAGCGGGACAGGTGGTGTTGGGGCGTAGATCCCGCGCCGGGCTAGCACAGAAGAGTTCAAGCTGGGCGGAAGCAGCTCCAGAGAGTGCGACCACAACGGTAGCAACAGCCGAGAATTGAAAGCCTCTGATGAATCTGATGATTCCACGGCAACCAACTCTGCCCATTGCATCAAGGGACAATCCCCGTATAGTATCCCTCGCGGGCCCCGCAGTCGAGATGCAAAGCAACGGCCGAGTTCGCAACAGTAAGAAGAAGCGATGTCGCTGCAGGTCAACTCTGTAACCTCACAATGTTCTGCTGGCGGATCAAATTGGGATTGGTTTTCCGGCAGGATTCAAGAAGCTTGTTGGCTGAGATGCGACTCAGCGCATTTGTTTACTGAGACGATGTACAGAGAGTAGACCCTCATCATGGCCAGCTGCTCTCCCTGTGCGTGCTGCTGTGTACAGTAGACGCCAAGCGCGGGGGGGAGCCATCACAGGGCTTCCAAGCTAGACACGGCGCCCCCGGGGCAGCTGGTTCTGAGTCGTGATCCACCTGTTTCGCCCTAAAACTCCCCGGGCAGCTCTTTTGGCCGGGTCTGCCCAGGCTCCTGACAGTTGCGACCACCGGCCAGGTCAAGCTAGCTAGTTCCATGTCAGGAGGATTTCTCCGCGTCACGATGTGTCACAGACAATATTCAGCGAGTGAATCACCCGTTGCCACCTCCCCCCAATCCGGGGTCACGCAGCTCTGCCAAGAATCAGAGAGGGCCGCTGATAGCAGCCAAGACATTCGAATTGTGCAAGAAATTACCTGCCAAGCGATGATTCTGCCAGTCTCATGACACTTGCGCACACATTTGCATGCACATTCATTCACACACACTCACACACAAACACACCTTCGCGTGCAGGACACGGCAAACAATCTCAGATCTTGGACGAAGATGGAAACCAATCCTTACTCCACATCACGCTAGTATCTCCTCAACCCGTCTCTCTGCCTGCCTCTTGTCACTCCATTTGAGTTATGTCTGTGTTCAGGCCTGTCCTCTCCTCACTTACCCTGTTCACATTGCCGGCCACCTTGGCTCGCGCTGCCACTCACCACTGGAAATCCCTTTCTCAGCGAATGCATGCCAACGTGTGAGGCGTGAGGGGGTCCGTTGTTGTCTCGGGTCATAGGCACAACATTCTAACCTTTTCCGATGGCGCTTTATTTTTCCCAGCCTTGGCGGCAACTAAAATTGATACGATCAGCCAACCGACCTGCCGGGTGGCGCCAGACGAGGGAGGATCTGGCAGTAACAGATAAACGCTGCTTGTTGGTTCTCCAGCTCTGCGTGCAACCACAGATTGATTGGACAGGCCATGTCGACTTGGTGGGACCGTTCGATCAGGCATCTTGCATACTTTCAACCACGCTCTAGCTCGTCGAAAAGCACACAATTGCCGATACCAACGCTGAGACCGTTGCCATCACCACCACCAAAGCCCAGATCTGGACAGTCGATGGTTCAAAGCTTATGGGCCTGTTGCGTAACACGCGGGATGGTTGAGTACATCTGCAATCTCTGACTTTATGACCTCAACAGGCACTCGTCTCCGACCAAGGCTGGAGCCTCACCGGTGCTACAAGAAAGAGTTGCCGGGAGAATGACTAAAATTAAGTACATGGGAAACTCTGATAGTCCGGGCTCGGGAGCGGTCGTTGAGGGACACGCGGGAAGATTTGGACTGCATGGTGGGTTGGGCTGAACGTACTCCACCATCTAGACTCACGGCGATCTCTTTGACAGCAGGACATCGGAGACAGGACCAACTTTCTTCATTCTCACGAGACTCGCACTTATCTTTCTCTCAAAACCCAGAAAAGGTAAGATGAGAGGGCGTGAGCTACTCAACGTCGCAGCCGGCCACTAGCCTGCTATCGTGCTTAGGGCGCTACTGTCGTTTACGTCTTGCATGTCTGCAGATCCCTTAGGGGAGGCCGGGGGGGGCGGGAGGTGGTTGAGGAAGGGTCCTTGTCCTGTCTAAAACTGCCCACCCCTCCTTTTTTTTTTTTTTTCCTTTTTCCTGTGCGAAGCAGCTTCGCGTGCCGTCGACGTGATGACGGCGAATCATTATCGGCCGGGAACAAATAATTTGGATGGGGCTAGTGACAGAGTGACTCGCCACCTTCATGATCCTGCATACCTTAGCCCAAGCCAGGTGCCCGCCTGCCACCACCTTCCACGCGGGTGTGAGCGGGTGTGAGTCTGCTGCATGCGAAGACGGGTCGTGAGAGTCTGATGGTGCGTGAGCTGCCTCTCATCTCGCGTCTGAGCTACGTCGATCGTGGGTGCTGCTGTCCCAGCCGAGCAACAACAGAAGCGACTGCAGCAGCGGAAGGATGAGCAGGGAAAACGTGGGACTCTCGAAGAGGGCATGGAACGTTTCCAGAGCAGCAGGTGCTGCAGGTTGACTGCATCATGCCACCATTTCCCGTCTCAAGGACCGCGGCTCGTGGCGACGTGAGGCTCATGCCAGCTGCATATACATAAGAATGCCTATCCGTCCCTCCTTCGTCATGAGCCGTGACAAGAATTCTCGCGAGTCGTTAGCGGACAAGGGCAAGGGAGCATAAGCAGGGTCTTGGCTCCCTCATCACCATTCTGGCAGTAAACTTGAACACGTTCTCTATTGTGTCATCATCTTCTACGCCACACCAGCTCTGGTCAGCAGGGGTTGAGAGGTAGAAACAGGAAGATAAGAAAGCAAGAAGAAGAAGAAGAAGAAGAAGAAGAAGAAGAAAAGCCATAGTAAGGGGCAGCGCCCTTGGAAACCACCAGGAGTGAGGAAAAAAATTTCAGAGCTGGATTCTCTACCCACCATCGTATCAGAGACCAAGCCAGTGACGAAAGTCGGAATCCCATAAAACACGCATACACGCACACACACGCCCCCTAGACGCCGCTGGGCCCAGGCTTCTGTTCTGTCCCGCCCACTACCGCCGTCGCCGCACCAAAGAAACCAACCAGGATTCGACCATTGTGCACGCTCGCGCGCGCGCGCACACACACACAGAGCTCTATCCCGCTACTACGGCTAATTCTTACTTTCTTACGTGCAGCATCATTCCTGCTACCACCACAAATACCTACACTCTCCTCCTCGCTCTCCTTCCCTTCTCTCCAAAGAAAATTTTCTTCCTAAATATCAGCACTCAACATCACTACCACTACTGTCTCATACTATTCTGCTCGGCCCAGATTGTCTCCTTTGACACTCGCATCCACTGCACGCAAAACATAACCACAGGTGGCAAGTCGATCTTGCCCTGTCATCAATTCGTCCCAAATTTTTTGCTCGGACATCCGCGTTCGACACCCACAACCCCATTGACCGTCCCTAATCGACGTCACAGCATCCAACAGCCTCACCTTGTATCTGTGAGGTTTCTTTCTCGCGTCCACAAAGACACCACTACCTACCATCTAAAGACAACGAAGCTGGCTCCTCTTCAGGGTCACAGCTCCTTCAACGCCGACAAATTGGCGGGCCTCTACATCTTCCAGTTCTCTTTCATCCGACCGATCCTGGGACCAAAGCCACGAGTGCTTTGCGGAGGCGACGTCAAGCCGCCATAACTGGGCCTACAAGAGCAAGGAAACGGAAGACTTTATACGCAATCATACAGCCACACTCACATTCGGTACCAGGGCACTTGAGGAACTGCTATCGGCGAACTTGCTGAGAAACGGGTTCACAACATTCAATGGGCTGATTACACCTTTTGGGAAGACGCTATTCAAAATCTCGATTCTCTTCGATAGGACCTAGAGTTTCACACTCGAACTCTCAATTCCCCGAGTCTTTCACGAGACTGATCCTTTCGCGGCACCGACCGCCACCGCCTGCACCGTCACCAGATCGAGAGTCTGCCAGGACGTCTCACAAAATGGACTCTCCAGCAAGATCCGGACAGGAAGGCGCTGACACTCGCTTCAGCACTCCCGCGTCCGAGCTTGACGACCACCGCTTTCAGCACTCTATTCCCCCGGCGAACCCGGAAGTTCAGCGACAGCGCAGGGCAAGTCTGATCCCCCCACCCACCATCAACACGGAGAACGGCCTGAGCCCCATAGCTGGATCACCAGCACCTGCAACTTCGCCTGCCAGCCCGGCCGCACCGGCCGTAGCTCCGACCACCCCGGTCAATGCTCTGGCCCCTCCGCTGACTTTTCTCACTCCTCCACCGCGGGAGGAGCGCGACGGCCCGATCTCGCGTGATTTCGAGCACCCACTGACGGACGACGAGGGCAGGCGAGCCCTCAGCCCGTCAGACAGAGTGCCACGTCGTCACAGGTCGCGACACTCCACCCGTACCGCCTACGATGCCGACCATCTGGACGTTGACGAGTACGAAGTGGCCATCACCAGCCGTTCCTCCTCCCCGCCCAACTCGGTCGATGCTTTCGCTGAGCCTCGACGACGCGAGCGTGCCAACACTGCCGACAGCCGTCTCGCACCCGACCTGAACACCCTCCTTGCACGATCCGTCTCTGGCGGCACAAACCGGCGCCGTCCGACCTTTAACAACGGCAGCGTGCGCGACCTGCCTGTGGATGACAAGACCTCTCCCGAGGACGACGTCTGCTTCCCTCAGGAGATTGAGCCTACAAAGTCCTTCACCATCGATTTCGAGGCCATTGACGAGTTTGTCGCCGAGAGCGAACGCAGCCGCGACAATGGGATCCAGAGCAGGCGACACAGCTTCACGTCTTCTGGCCTGAACTACCCAGCAACCGGCTACCAGCCCGGCAACAAGGAGAAGGCGGGGAGCAAGTCGACCGGCACTTTCCCGTGGCAGAAGACCGACTCTGGCACCGCCGACCTCTCATCCTCGGAGGAGTATGACGAGAAGTGTGTCATCGAGGAAGGAGGCAACGATCGGCGAGGCAGCGTGGCGGAGGATCAGCGATTCAGCTTCTTCTCCTCCGAAATTGAGCAGACCATCCACGTGTCCAACATTGGCGACCTGGTCATGCCTGGCGAGACCTTCCGTGACCTGTTCGATCTGCCAGACGAGAACGGCGCCTGGTGGCTGGATGTGATGAACCCGACCGAGCAGGAGATTGACATGTTTCAGAAGGCGTTTGGCATCCACAGGCTGACGGCTGAGGACATCGAGAATATGGAGACGCGGGAGAAGGTCGAGCTGTTCAAGCAGTACTACTTTGTCGCCTTCAAGTCTTTCGTTATGGACAAGTCTCGCGAGGAGTACCTCGACCCGGTCATGATCTACATGGTCGTCTTCCGGGACGGCATCTTGACCTTCTCCTACGACCAGAACCCGCACGCCGTGCACGTCAGACGCCGTATCGGCAAGCTGCGCAACTACATCAACCTGACGGCCGACTGGATCTCTTACGCGCTTCTGGACGACATTGTCGACTGCTTCGCCCCTATCCTGAACGAGGTCGAGAAGGAGACGGACCAGATCGAGGACCAGGTGTTCACGCTGCGCGCCGAGGATTCGATCCCGATGCTGCGTAGCATTGGTGACTGTCGCAAGAAGGTTACCTCGCTGATGCGTCTCCTGGGCGGCAAGGCGGACGTGATCAAGGGATTCGCGAAGCGATGCAACGAGCAGTACAGCATGACGCCTCGGCACGAGATTGGCCTGTACCTGGGCGATATTCAGGACCACGTGGTGACCATGATGAGCAATCTGGCCGCATTTGAGAAGATGCTTGGCCGGATCCACTCCAACTGCTTGACACAGCTATCGGTCGACCACCTGATGCAGGGCAACCGGGCCAACGAGGTGCTCAGCAAGATCACCGTCGTCGCCTCGGTTCTGGTGCCGATGAACCTGATCACCGGTCTGTTCGGCATGAACGTCACCATCCCGGGCCAGGACTCGGGTGAGCTGTACTGGTTCTTTGGCATCGTCGGCGTCATCCTCGGCTTCATTTCGATCGGCCTGATCCTGGCCAAGAAGGTGCGCTTCATTTGATTGTAGAGAGAGGACAGGTTTTCGAAAAGCAACAAGATTGGCATACAAAGAGAGTGACATGGGGGCGACAGAGCCAGTGGAGAATAAGACAAAATCAGGAGCATTCCGTGAATGGGGTTCGGTTATACTACTAATGATTCGAGACCACGCGGTCCACCGGGATGATAATTCCCTTCGAGGTTTACAGATAGCAAAAGGACCGCAGATAGCAGGAAGGGGATTCGTCTGGGCTTGGGTTGAGAGGGATAAGGATCAGTACGAAACTGATCAGGTTATTTTTTCGTTTCGGGTACTGTGACTTTGCGCACACGGCCGTTTTTCACCTAGTTCACTAGATAAACTCACCACCAAAAGCCTCATCGCTGACACGAGAATTAAAACTATAAAAAAAAATGGAGAAAAATATTCAAATAACTTTCGTTCATCTGCGGTGTTTTCTACTCTTGCTGTGAGATCAATTCGTTTCGTCGATGGTGTAGGTGATGGTCTGTTCCAGTGGCTCAACGGTTGAATGCGCATTCCAGCTGTGAACTGACATACGCCAGTGAGCACTACTTTGGCTGCGTGTTTCGTGGTCTATAAGCAACTGCTCGCCATCGTCAACTTATCCGTATTCTCCCTTGTGGTTCCTCCTCTTCTTCACAGCGTCTATCCCCTCCCGCCTGCCCTCATCTTCACCATCAATCCCAATCATCGTCGTCATCATCACCACCACCACCCGCACCAGCCCCTCCTCTCGCCTTGTTACCATTCCCCACACCCAGCCTCGTCATTGTGCCATTGATCCCTCTTTTCCCACCAATCCAATCCCCCCTATCCCCGCCACCATCGCCCTCACTCTCATCTCCATCCTCCTCTTCCTCACTCTCATCCTCGTCCTCCCCAACCAACAACTCCCTCCCCAAAACGCCCCAACCCCTAAGCACCTTGGCCACGCTCACCCAGCCCTTCCCTGCCCCGGCACCTCCGCCATCTCCCCTCCTCGCCCTCTTCCCCAACCCCTCAAACCCCGTCAGCCTCCCCGCCTCCTCGCCGCCCACATACCCGACCACAGCCGGCAACACCCGGATCTTAAGTCGTTCAGTCAAGAACGGGGCCTGCGCCGCCTCGAGCGAGATGAACAGCACGTTCTCCTGCTCCCATTTGTTTTCTCCTGCCGAGGCGCCTGCTGACACTGCTGACGCCGCTGACGCCGCTGCGGTGCCGGCGGCGATCCGCTCCAGGTGAGATGCCATGACGCCGCACAGCGGAAACGAGGCGTGCGTGAAGAGGAGGACGGCGCGGGGCGAGTCTGCGATGGCGTGCATGGCGGCTTTTTCGGACGTGTATGTGTGGAGGCCGCTGAAGGGGCTGAGCGTGCTGGAGAGGAGGGCGCCGCCGCCCCGGCTGGAGGGGTCGCTGGTGCTGGTTATTGTTGCTGGGGTGTTTGAGGGCTGCCCGCCTTGCAGCGCGATGAGGGCGGGGTCGTCAATGTCAAGGAGGGCGGAGAGGGAGGAGGAGGTGGTGGTGGATGAGGTGGATGCGGCGTCATCGTCGGGCTCTGCGTCTCCGCGGTCTTGGGAGGATTTGGGTTTCGAGTCGGAAGGGTTGGGGGGTTGTGAGGGTGTGGAGGATGACGGTGCGGGTTCTGTAGAGGGTGGAGCCATTTTGTGACTTTTGCGACGATGTGTGTCGCTATTAGAGGAGTTGGATTTACTGTCAATTGAACAAATATGTCTAGCTAGCGAGCCTTTGACTCGCAAGCTTCACACTGTTAAAGGTGGCACATGGGGAGGAACAGAACAGCAATGGCCGGCCCTCAGTCTTCCGAACCGTACTCTCGCCCACGTATTTTAATAGAACTCAGATATGACAGTAGAGAAGATTAGTGGTAGTTCTAGTATCAGACAATCAGCTCCTGCCAAAAGACAATTGATCTCAGCCCGGTAATGAATGTAATTAGTCCACTATATACTACACATGCGAGCCCACTTGACAGAAAAATAATGCGGAGTCAAGTCCGGCAACGGTGGGCGCGAGCGTCGAAGCTTTCGCCGCCTCTCCGCGTGAAGAAATATTTTCGATACCGCTTTTCGCACCTTTCTCTCTCTGTATACTGCTATCTACTTTCCCGTAGCAAATAAATCTCACCACGTTCTCCAAGTTTGGAGACGCCCTTTCGACCCTTCGATTTACGCCTCTGCCTCTATCAAAGGCATCTGCCACTTGTCCACCTCCCAGGCAGTTCGGAATTTAGCAACAAACTTTTTCCGAGAGCTCTTCGGTCACTAGCACGTTTTACAATACCAAACCCATCTACCCAACCCGATAACATTTCTGTCTATCTACCAGCAGTCGTCCTTGAATACAACTCGTAACTACGACCCTCCATTGCAAACACCACACGACTACACAGACAGGGCGCACGACTACACAGACAGGGCGCGAACCAATTCCCGCCACAAAGCCCAGCGCAACAATGGCGCCCAGCAAACCCAGCACCAGCAGCAGCAATAGCAACAAAAAATCCCCCAAAGCCAGCAGCAGCAGCAAAACCAACAACACCAAAACCCGCATCTCCAAACCTTCATCATCATCATCATCATCATCCTCCAAAAAACCCAGCAGTAGCAGCAGCCGCAGCCGCGGCGCCCCCGCCGTCCAGCAAAAAGCGAAACGCCCCGCCGTCACACAAGCAGAAGCGCACAAACGCCCGCAGCGACGCCACTACACGGAAAAGGAGCTGGGCATACCCGCGCTCAACACGGTGACGCCGGTCGGGGTGAGCAAGCCGCGGCAGGGGAAGCGGACGGGCAAGGTGTTTGTGGACGACGCGGCCAGCATGATGGCCATCATGGCCATGGTGCAGGCGGAGAAGGAGGGCCAGATCGAGAGCAAGATGCTGCGGACGCGCCAGCTGGAGGAGATTCGGCGGCTGAAGCGCGAGGAGCAGGAGGCGCGCGAGGCGGAGCGGAGGGCGAGGTTGGATGACGTCAAGGATTCGCTGAGGAAGAGGAGGAGGAGAGGGACTGGGGCTGGGGCTGGTGCTGCTGCTGCTGGTGCCGGTGGTGCTACTACGGCGGGAGAAGGGGACGGGGAGAAGAAGCAGGGCCACGGCCACGGCCAGGGCCAGGATGATGGCTCGACAGGCGCGAGCAGCATGGGTGCGAAAGCGAAAAGGGGCAAGAAACGAGTCTCGTTTGGCTGAAGAGATGGCGCCGGGGGGGAGCATCATCACGAGCTGTCCCTTTTTTTTTGGGGGTCTTTTTGTCATAACGTTACTCGTCTTCTTTTCATTGCTTTTTGCGTTCGTTCTATGTGATACGCACTATATATGCCCGATTGTTTCTTTTCTTTTCTTTTTTTTCTTCTATTCTGCTCCAGTCCCAAGAATATGCGTCTTTGCCCCGCTATGTACAGGACCCGATTCGATATGAGCCTGGCACCTCCTCACGGAATGTCAACCCCAGTCATCAGCAGCTTGTGCCTCGTGGCGACGAACCGCGACGTTGTCTGATCGAGGCAGATGCCGTTCTTGATCACGTACGCCGCGTCTGGCTTCTTGACCGCCCGGACCTCGGTGGCCATTTTGTTGAGGAAATTCGAGGCCTAAAGCAACAGATACAAATCACACAAAGATGGTCAGCCAATGAACCATCTGTCTTGCTTTGGCCCTGCGTATGGACGCCTTAGCTTCGCATGGACGCTTTCTAAAACTCACCGGCTTTGCAAACCACCGCCCGCCGCCGGTCTCGAACCAGCTGAGGTGGCCGCCCATCGAAGACGTGATAAGCACTGTGTACGGGTTGTGCTCGAATTCGCCGTATGGGATGGCGTCGTTGAGGGCAATCTGTTGGGGCAAGGCAGAAAAGAATTGTCAGCTAATTGGAACTCTGTAGGGGGGGGGGCATCGAAGGGGGTACAACAGACCGGATCGTCCTCTGCATTGATGGCAAGGAGTGGGATTCTGACCGCCGTCAGGGCATCAGAGCACTGAGCATCGCGGTAGTAGGAATTCTCCGAGGGATAACCCCAGCAGGGCGCCTGCACCTCACGGTCAAAGTCCTGAATGTATTTGACTTTGCTGATACGCTCGAGATTAAAGCGAGGATTGGTCCTGAGCACGTCGATGTGTTCCTGCGAAATGAAAGGATGAGGTGTCAGTACTTTGCATATCCCCTCGCTAAGTGTCACGTCAGGCGACGTTCGCGATTGTTCCAACGTCAGAACAACAAGATTGCACAAGATCCATTCCAAATAACAAAACGAGGCTTGGACAGCTTACGTCGAAGACCTTCTTCAGATTAGCGCCCATGACCGGCGAATAGATGTTCTTGCCGAGAAACGTGTTCTGCAACCCCTTGGACGCCACTTCAAGCATCCAGGGGTTGGAAAAGGTCACGACGGCGTCGAGCAGGCATGCCTCGCCTTCTTCTGCGCAATACTATATCCGAAAACACAACAAGATGTGGTTAGTCAAGGTTGGATAAAGTTTTCGTCTTTTCGTCGGCAAACTCAAACGTAAGCACAAAGCGTACAAACGCACAGACACACAGGCGTGCAGTCAGTCGCTAGTCAAGCAGCTAGAATGCACGACCGGAATCACATGTTCAATTCATCTTTTCGTGGTGCAAAATTTGCCAGGAACAGATCAAACAGCTATTCAGGGGCGGTGGAAAAGGGAGACGTACGTTGACCATCACGTTTGCCCCGAGACTGAAGCCCATGCCGAACAGGCGACGCTTCGGCCAGGTTTTACGGCACCAGGCCACGGTTTGTCGAAGATCCCACGTCGACCGGGCGTTGTACAGAAAGCCGGTGGTGATCTTGCTGTTGGCGCATCCCCGGCTGTTCACCACGCAGGCTGCCCAGCCCTGTTCGACCAGAGGCTGCAGGGCGGCGCGCAAGTACAGCTCGTAGCTGCCGCCCGTGAGGCCATGCAAACAGAGCACCATGGGCCGGTCATCGTCGTCTGGGAGCGCCTCTGCACCCGACGCCTGCTCATCGTGGCCTTTCGGGACGTTGGGCGCTGTTTGGCCCAGAGCAGCGAACTCAGTGTCGGTGTAGTAGGTTGTTCGTGGTGGCAGCGTGTCGTCGTCGTCGGCGCCTTCATACGGCGGTACGACGAAATCGACCGCGAACTGGCCCTTGTATTCAGTCACGGACGCCTGGAATATGTGTCGTTTGTAGAACACGGGTATATCCACGCTTCCCTTGACTGAGGTCCAGCATGTCTGCAGGTGACCGTTGAATAACAAAGGGCTCAGCTGGCAGGGGGGTGTGCCAGACTCGATCAGCTCCAGCAGAGTTGTCGTCTTGCCCGGCGACGACGGCGATGAGATGTCGAGCACGACAGGCTCTGGTGCGTGTGTGTAGGTGAGCTTTGCTCGGCCAGTCCAGGAACGCAGGTAGTCGAGCGCCATGGCTTCGCAGCAACGAGCTTGAGCTGGTCGCTTGCGACTGTGGCAGCTGCCAGCCTGTCCTCAGGTTGAGCCGAGAATGTTGCAGGGATATGATGATATCAGTTGCTTAGGTCCAATTGCAGGAGAGGTACGACGGGTGTTACCGCCCGCTCGTGCCGTTTTCTTGTGCTTCTCGATCAGACACAACGCCTCAACACGTAATAGAACCCGTTTCAATTAGCAAGACAAATGGCCGCCTCTCCGAGAACAAGCTCGCAGATTGCTTCAGTCAAAGCGCAAGCCCGATGACAGGGGTAAGGCTGAGTCTAAGGACCCTTTTTGGAGATGCTCAGATGTGGCCTGAGCACCTACAGACGCACGATACGCTGATCGGCTCACTTGATTCCTCTTTTGTTCCTTTTGTCGACTTAACAAAGCAACAAGTAGAACAACAAGCAGTTTACCAAACTCATACGGCAGCAAAGTACCTTGAAATCAGAAATCATGTCAACCTGCTTTCGAGTGTGGAGCTAGAGATTGGCATCTTGTCGAAGATGGCCGTCTCTCTGCCCACTACAGGAGCTGGCGTGAGTCCATCTTGGTGAAGCAACATTGGCAAGCAAGAGGGGCTAGAGTGGGGACGCTTTGTTCCGAGCCACAGCGGTGACAGCAAGAAATCAGATGGCGAAAAATAATAACGAAAACGAGAACAACCTGGGCAACTTCGAACTGCCTCGGCGCAAATGGAACGACGGGCCTGCAGCCAATGACAGTTACATTCCGTGTGAATCTCATTTGTACTGCAGGTGATTCGTCGTGCGTCAGAACAGCTGGCAGACGTACCGCTTTTCCGCCGGTCGTACCTGTTCAGTTTTCTTTGACCCACAGTACGAGCCATTAAGATTGTTGAAGATCGAGTCTCCAACCATTACAAGCACGCTGCATGATCTGCCTCTCAATTTTGTTATTGTAGTACATATCAAGAGTCTTCAAAGGCAGCAGCATATTTTTTGTGATGGAAAGTTTTCGGTTGTTCTTGATTTGATTTGATTTGCTCTCATTTGAGTGCTTACTCGGTCAAAAAGGTGGAAGTAGGAGCGTCGCCATTGCGCGTTAGTAGCCAGCATAGCGGCTGGGCATCGGAAGCTCTCCAGGCTACGTGTGACGAAATGGCTTTAATTACTTGGATGATGCGCAGTCTTATCGGTGCATTTGAAGATATAGGCGCCGAACGGGCACAGTGGCAGGCACGCGATAGGGAGTACAAGTAAGATGTTGCCTCTCTGCATGCGTTGATGATGGTCAATTTACCAATCTGAGGGCAAGATCTTTGATCCTTAGCAGTTTGCACGTGATCAATGCCACTTCGAGTCTCAGGATCGCTCCTTCCCTGTATTTGCGGGAAGGTGCCACCAGGCATATAACTTCGGTGACTGCCTGAGGACTTGAGTCAAAGGTCGAGAAATCTTGAAAGCTACTACCCAGGTGGTGTACGGGAAAATTGAAGTTTGTGTATGAAACATGGCCACACTGCACACGAAGCCTCACAATCCTTTGGCAAATTCTTAACTATCGGAGACATTACTCATGCCTGGCATCACGGCCATTTGTGGAGTAATCCTTGTGAGACCTTCTTGATCAGTAAGGGCAGCGGTCTGGCGTTTGTCGTCGTACCGACAGCGCGGTAGGTGGCGTGTCGTACAGGCATGCTCCCGATTGACAAACGGGGCGGCAAGGATTGTTCTGGCGCGACTGGCGTCGTCGCCACTGCCTGCGAAAGCGAGCACTGGTTCTTGCCCTTTCGAGTTTGAGGAGGCAAAAGCGCGAGAGCCTGAGCGCGACTTCAAGCTGTGAAGGCAGCTGCAATGGACGTGGGATGCGTGGGGGAGGCGACAGCTTGCCGAGTCTGATGTAAGCACAGGCAAGAGAAATCTCGGCCACGTGCAGCACGGGGTCTCACGTCTGGTAGATTCTACGCCTGATTATTGCACAGTACTGTTTACCCCAGCTTCAGCTAGCTCCTTCGCGGCGTCAAAACCGGCACGAGGCGATTGCTGTAAGACTCTAGATTCATAATGCGATACTGTGCAGTGCACGTCGCCACATGGCCCCTCAGATGGCACGACATCCTATCATCACCTGTCCTTCGGCAAAGTTCGCTCCGTCGAGCCTGCACTCAGACAGGAATATTCCAGCCGTGAGAAACTCGGCGAGACAAAGGAAGGGGGCAGTCATTCTGATGAGGATGGTTGTGTGGCCTCCGGAGGTGCAATAGAATTTGTTGGCGGTTTGTGCTTGTCTGTGTCACAGTCAAAGCTTCCCGAGATGTCGTTGAGTGCAGATGAAGGTGAGCACACGCCAAACTTAAAGTGAGTCACACAAAACAGAGCTTTTGAAGCGGGCGTCAAAGAAGCCTTATCGTTGCTTTGCTGCTGCAGCCGAGGGCTGTCGTGTAACCCGTCGTGCCCCAGGCCTGCGTCTTCTCTTCCATGCGTGAGAGTTCTACCTGCCGAGTCTAACCTACAGGCAGGGGTGGCGGACGCATCGCCCACAGGACCTCCTTGACCTTCAGCCGTCGGCGGCCCAGCGCTCACTCGTATGCTGATTCAGGAAGGACGAGGTGAAATGAGATAATATGAGGTGAGCCTGAGTGTAAGAGATGGAAGGAAGTTGGGAAATTGGTCACGAGATTGACCGTCTGGGCGCGTGTGGTAGAGATTTGCCCGGCTCGGCACTGACAGCTATAAGCCCTAAGCCAGCACGTGACCAAATCGAGTAATGACCTTGCGTGCGCACCGCGAGAAATTGCCGCGACTTGTCCGCTGTCACGCAATGTCTCTCCAAAATATCTTTTCTTGCTGGTCATCAGGGAAGCAGGAGCAGAGACGGACACAGGAGGAATGCAGGAATGGAGGATCATCACAATCGTCGGTAGGCAAATCGGCTGGAAATCAGCGCAGCTTGCGAATCCGAATGCTCTCCCCTCCCATTGGCATGCTGAAGCTCTTCCCTCCTCACTCTCTGTATTTCTACCCTACCCACTCAGCGGGGCTAACGTCGTAGATAGGTAGACAGCTGCCGTGTGGGAGAGGGGCGCATTGGCTCCTGCTAGCTCTGGTGACAAGTAGCATGCCTTGAAAGGAAAGCCCCACTGCTCAGGCTGGTGACGACGAGGAGGAGGCGGCCAGGGGACTTCCCCAGCCAGACGCTAGGCCTGCTCCATTGCGTTGCGCCCGGCGGCTTTCCAAGGACGGACAACCGGGTAGGTAGCAGGTCATTTTAGCGGCCTTGTCAGCCTGATCGCACGGTCTTTTGGCGATCGGCCGCTGGGGATCGACAGCCGGCACGGCGGCAACTTCACAAAACCAACCTACTACACCACCGGCAACCTCACCTTCACGGCCTCGCACGACCCATATTCAATGTTCAGTAGCCATCTCGCTTGCAACCACAGAGAAACTGTTGCTATGGCATTGAGGCCGTATTGCAGTGTTATGATCGTGCTTGGAGCTTGAGTGTCTTGATATACTTGATGCCTTCATGACAGGTCAAAACTAGGGTTGGTAATCCCCTGCTCCAGCAAGGCCTCTTTTTTTTTTTTTTTTTTTTTTTCCCTTCGAACTTTTCCTCTGGTGCAGTCTGCGAATCTGCGGCGAATGCCAATCTCAAGGAGGTCTTGACCTGGCCCAACAGGAAAATACAGTTGTCTGAGCATGCAGCTTGTGCGTGTTGGCTCCTCTTCAATGTGGATAGCTCTTGCGGACCTGGGCAAAAGGGCTGTAGGGAAGGCGATTGTCTTCGCATACAACAGCAGATACGTTCAGCATGCATCAGGCTGTGCAGCGAAGATGAACCCAAAACGGCCCATCTGTCCGTCAGCTCCTCAGTCATGCTCGAGGACGCGCTGTAAAATGTCTTAATGCATCGCTAGGTTGATCTGCAAGTAGAATTGGACCTTGCTTCTCGCACTCGCTGCCCAGCTCTTGAACCCGACCCATGACACTATGTCCCGTCAGCCAGCACAACAACCCACCACCCTCACCTCCTCCTCCTCCTCCTCCTCCTCCACCACCACCACAAGCAAAGAGTTTGAATGCCAGTCTTTAGAATTTTCCAATGCGGACAAGAGCTGCTTGTTAATGGCTGAATATATCACGGGTTTGATTCCGCGCGCAAATAACAGCTCCAGCACGCTGCACTTGAGTGAATGTCTTGGATTCACATCTCACATATCCTTCGCCCAGCTACGTAGCTCCAGACCTGACCTGCCAATGAACAGCTCAACAGCCCACCAATCTCTGTACCGAAGCTGCCCCTCTGGCCCCTCGTCAGCTCTTCCCCAATGAGAGGCTGCAGCCGACCACCGCCACCTCCGGCTTCCCGCCCGCTAGAGTCGCCCGTTTTCTGGTTCAATGGTTCTGTTGTCTGCTGTCGCCCGTAAAAGACAGCGTCAGCAGCCCCGTTAGTCGCCCATCACAGCCCTGGGGCCAGCTAATCAGACCTCCTCCTTCCCTCGCCGGCCTTGCACTGCGCTCTCAGGCTCGCTCTCTCCCTTCTCTCTGCTCTCTTCTCTCATACACGCATTCCGCCCTACTACCTCATAGTACGCGCTTCTAGCCTTTTTTTCTTCTTCTGCAGATACGTGAGAGGGCCTGCGTCCGCAACTCCGAGATCTCCAGTTTCGATACCACCCACTGATTGCCGGCCCTACCGCTGGTGCCGACGCTGCTGCTGCTGCTGCTACCTCTTGCTCCTCTTCCTCTACCACCACCACCTGCTCCTCCTCATCATTGCTGCAAACCACCACATCCCTCTATCTGTCCTACTCCACCACCACCACCACCACCTCCTCCTCCTCCTCCTGCTGCTGCTGCAACTTCTCCTCCACCTCCATCCAGAACCACCACCACCCTCACCATCGCCGCTGCCATCAACGATTTGACCACTGTTCTGTACCCACAATTACCAAGCTCCTCTATCAACATCTAATCTCTCTACATGGTCAGAGCGGGACAGGTTCCTTCTGAAGCTGTACATCAAGTTCAACAAGGCTGTCACCAATTTTGACTCGGTTCTTAGACAAACCCTAGCTCTTCTCGATAGATTCTCGTGATATCTTCTCGCGCGCGTTTCGACACCTCCGACTCCGCCGCCGCTGCCCGCCTCAGTTTTTACGTCAGATCAAATACAAACGCCATATACAATACTGCCTGTCTCCCAGTCAAGTCCTCAAACCTTCAGACCCCAACGAAGCAGGAGCAAACGAATCGACAGGTCCCCTCGCCCTCTCTCTCTCCCTCCTTTCGGCTGCTCGCTTTGACATCTGCAAGGCCTCCTCCCGACCTGCATCTGATCCTTGCTGTTTGATGCGACGCGCCGGGCCGGTCTAGGGAAAGCGTCTGCCCACGTCGTTGCACACGCACATCGTCGTCAATACATATATAATTCATCACAGTCTCAGGCTTCGTCGGCAGGCCTGCGCATGCAGTCTTGTCGGCTTTGCCTCGCTCAAATCCCCGCGTCATGCTGATAGCTGACGCCTGGTGCTCTGTGCGAATCTGATTCTTGCCTGGAGGCTGGCCATATTCGCCTATTGGAAGACCGACACACCCATATAGTGGCACGTTAACATACGTGCTTGGAGATCACTTCGGCTGAATTCACAACCCCGAACAGTTCTTTTGAAAAAAAAAAAAAAAATAGCTTTCATCTGTCGCTTTCTTACTATCCTACCTCTCTCACTTGTGGCGCCTTGCCATAAATTTAATATCACAGGCATGGTCGCATCAACTATGAAAAGGGAAGCTCCCTTCTCTCAGAACATCAGCGACGACCTCGCGGGCAGGAGCAAGAGGGTCAAAAACGAGGAGTCATCCAGCGACTCTGAGGGTCACCCGTCGTCAACGAATGGTCGAGGCAAGCGCAACAAGGATGCTGCCGCAGAGACAGCAGCAGGACCCTCGACACCAGAGGACGCTGCATCGCTCAAGCTCAAGGGGAAGAAGAACAACGATAGCCATCCACACAAGTGCAGCCACCCGGGCTGCGAACGGGCATATACTAGGGCCGAGCATCTTCACCGACACCAGCTTGAGCGTAAGTTATAAACTACCTCTCCCCTCCCCTCCCTCATCCCCTTCTTCTCTCCTCCCCTTCCAAGACCAAGATTTCTTTCGCTAACTTCTCCCTTTGCTCTGAGCGACAGATACTCGAGATCCCAAGTTCTACAAATGCACTTACCCTGACTGCGACTTTGGTTGTGTCCGAAAAGATCTCATCGACCGTCATCTCGAACGTCATCAGAAGGAAGGATCAAACCTGTGGAGGCGCGACCAGAAGGGCAAGAAGAGCAAGTCTAACCACCGGCTTCGCGCTGCCACCGGACGACCGCCAAAGGAGTCGTCAGAAGCACAGAGCTCGCCCGATGCCATGAACGACAACACCAACGGTAGCCACTTTCAGATGAACGGCAGGGCTCACCCAGCAGTCATGACTCAGCCGTCGCCAATATCGCCACCAATATCTGGCGAGTTTGTTCACGACCCTACTGTGGCAATTTCTCCCACCTCTCCCATCAACTACCAACCCCAGCAGCTTATACCACAGGCTACCCCCGGCCTCAACGGCTTCGCCAGCCCCACTGTCATGGGCATGAACCACCCGTCTGGCCACTCCTATTACCCTTCATCGTCCGCAGCCCCTGGCTACTACCCTGCTCCACGGCCCCGCGGTCCGAGCGGCTCGAATTTGCCCGAGTTCGATCCAGTCAACAACATGATGGTTGGTGCCGGGAATCATCCAATGGGCCACCTCGACGTCAACGGGCAGCCCCACATGTTCAACGGCATGGCTGGCGGCATGGCTGGCGGCATGTCTGGCGGCCTGGACGCATCAATGGGACAGACGCTTTCCGTGCCGCAGATGAATATGAACACGCTCGAGTTTATCGACATCGAGAACGGCACGTATTTGGCAGACAATCCTCAATTTATGGAATTCGGCATTCACATGATGAACGAGTCCGGCACTCGGGGCATCACTGAGCCGGAGAAAGCAAAATCCATGCGTAGGAACTTCGAGGAATTGGCCAACATCGATTACTCTAACACTTTCGATGTCCTTTCCGAGGGCAGTTTTGAAGGCGGACATTGGTTCCCGCCCTCCCGCTCCGCTACCCCAATCTCCATGACTCTTACCAATAACATCCTCTCGCATCAAACCCACGAGAGGCTGCTCTCAATCATCGAGGGTAAGTTTGAGGACGTCCCCACGCCAGCAAAGATGAGAAAGAGACCCAACGACGACTCCATATTCAATGGTCACCACTTCGTTCGCGATCGCTGCCTCAACGATGGAACGCGCCTCCACTTCACTCTGAGCAAGATGAACGAGTACATGGATAGCTACTGGCGAGAGTACGCGCCTCAGATACCGATCATCCACCCGTCCATCAGTCAGAACGAAGAGAACACCGAGCCATTGCTCCTGTTGGCAATGATGGCTATCGGCGCCTCGTGGTCCTGCACAGATGAGGATAGCGAGATAGCCTGCTTCATCGCTTGGAACGTGCGAACCCGCGTGCAGAACTCGCCCGATCTTGTCTGCCCAACCACACCTTGGGTTCTGCAGACGCTCGTGCTGCTCGAGGCCTTTGAAAAGCTTTTCAGCACAAGGCTGCTGCACGAGAGGAGTCATCAGCTGCACAATCTCACTGTTGAGCTCGCTCGGCGAAGCGAGTGTTTCGAGGGTCCTGACGAGATTGTGGTCGACACCAATCGACTCGAAGAGTCATGGCGGCAATACATCGAACAAGAATCTCAGAGACGCGTCGCCTACACCATCTTCATGACCGACGTCTTCCATGCCTGCATGTTTTCTCACAAAGCCATGATCAAGTTCCAGGAGGTCGAGCTCGTTCTTCCCAGCACCGACACGCTCTGGGATTGCAGGAGCAGCAGTCAGTTCTACAAAGTTTTTGACACGCCTGACAATGAGAAGCGGGACGGGTTGGTCGTGAAGAAGATGAACAGGTTTTCAACCGCACTGAAGGAGCTGCTACAGAAATCGAGCTCCGAGCAGCTCAGCACAGTACTTCACAACACTGAATTGCAGCAGAACACGTTCGCATTCAAAACGCTCATGGCTGGATTCATCAGCTTATACAACGAGGTGAACGGGCTCACACAACGCCAGAATTGTCTCGCCACTTTCAGGACGCTTGAAACCTGGGTCAAGCGAGTCAAGTCGGCGGCAAATCAACATGCAGAAGCCTTCACCGAACTCTACTCGATTGCCGCGCTAGCACAGATCAATACGCGCATCAGCGTGGTCTTCCTGCAACAGATCGCCTGCCCGACTCGTATCCTTGGCAAGCAGGTCACAAACGTTCGACGAAACGAGGCTCTCAAGCAGATCCGCCGCTGGATTCGCAATGAGTTTACTTCAAACTCGATTCATCAAGCAAGTGGTGCCGTTTGCTCTGCCGCCAGGTTCCTGACCCATGTTTTCTGGGCGGTGGATCGGAGTGGCAAGACAGGACAGGTCTCGATCGACAACTACAACCCACACCAAGACCATTTCCTCCACCGGCCCTGGGCCGTTTACATCGCAGTGCTCTGTATCTGGGCGTATGCATATGCGCGCGAAGGGCCTGTCAGCAATGAACATCTCGTATCGTATAGCGATCCATCAGATCCGCGGGCCATCGCTGCCGCGAATCAGTACCTGTCAAGACTCGCCAACATTGAGACCCGCGATCAGCTGCTCAAAACCAAAGAATTGAACCGCTGCCTAGGCTTGCTCACCATCTTATCCGGCCGCTTCCACCTATGCCAGTGGGAATTGCTGCGCGAGGCCGGCGACCGATTCGAGGACTGCGCACGTATCTTGCGTCGGGAGACCACCCCTGTAGACGGCTGGGTCTGGCGTGCAGCGAATCAGCCTACCGACGAGGAGCGAAAGGAGGCGGAGATTGAGAACAAGGAGATGAGGAGGAAGCTGGCCAAGCAGCTAGAGGAGCAAGACAAGCAGCGCCCTATCCTGCAGAAGCGACTCGACAATACTCAGGCCGGCAGTAGCCGAGCAAGTTCCCAGGGGTTAGTCAAGCGGGAACAATCAGCTGGTACGTAACATCAAACAGCCTAGCGCGCACAGTGTTAACGATAGTTTAACAGACATGGTTCCTCATCACGAACGGACGTGATAAGATGATACGACTTTTTTTTTCCAATATGACAAAATAGATTTAAATCAACGATTGGCCTTCCCCTCGCAGATTGGGGCTGGAAAGCGGGCTATTTTTCCATGAATGGCAGCAACCAACGCAATGCTCCGAACGACTTGTCGATCGGTAACTTTCGAAAAATGAGTCAGGGACCGATGTTTTAGACGATTCTCAAAAACGTCTCTCGCGCCCCTGTGTGGCCGGCGACTCTATGGTCTTTTCACGAGCGTTTTATAATTATTACTTTTTTGACTTTTGTCCAAGTTTTTAGCGAGCGCTTCTTCGGTGTGTGGGTTTAACGATTTTCGATTTTTGGGGGCTTTTGAGCAGTAATTTGATTTCCATTACCTTATTATCTTTTGGAACTGGAAGTCCATAAACCACCCTGGCGATTTTGTCTCATGTCATCACACAGCAACTTCATCCACAGATAATGCGCGAGGGTGTGATGGTGGGGTTGGGTGGGTTGAGGGAGAAGATTCTGGAGACGAAAGTACCGGAAATGTGTTGGCGGGGGCGGTGTTTGGGGGGAGAGGTTGTGCGAATGATACCATGGCGAGCAGAAAGCGAGCAGAAAAGTAGGAGGTTCAAGCAAGCCTCGATTTCTATAATTTTGAAATGGCCTTTTGCGTTTCTGATACGTTGAACCAGATCGAGAAGGTTTCAGCCATTTATTTACTTTCTGGCTCGCAGGAGGGGGACGTGAGTGGAAGATTTTTTTTCCAGCAATTGTGTTGATGATTGGACATGTAGTCATGACTTTGATGTTATCTCGAACTGAACGGTGACGATGATCTACGTTCACGCTTTTGGTTTGGGGGGAAGACAAGTCTCGCAACTCACGACTGAGGTTTTTTTTTTTTCCGTCTGGCCGACTGATTTAGGTGGCGTACTCGACCGTCTGGTTTTATTCGCTAGAGAGAGCGTGCCAGAATCTCAGACCAAATGAATCGATATCAAATCAACATCGAGTCTACCTCTTTTTTTTTTTTCTTTTTTAAATATTCACCTATCAAATACACAATCATTTTCAGATTCAAGCGTGGCGCCCTTTCCACTTAGATAGTAACGCTATGCATGAACTCAGCAGAGAAGACATTCTGGACTCGAAAGTGACATTTGAAAGAGGCGGGGTGTGCCAGTCAAGTTCATGATCAGGGCATTGGCATGTTTCCTAGCCAGCTGGCTGACTAGTGCGTGGACCTATCTAACAGATCTAACAGTCATGTTTAGCAATGGTAACGCAGACCGAGCGCAGGCGCCGATAGGCGTAAACGCACACGTCCGTTTTTATCACCCACGAGGGTTTTTGAGACGTATTGAATTAGATGATAGTGTAGCAACTGACCCTGGGACGTTAAATAACGCAGATAGGAGTATTGATAATCATCATCATAGTTATGATCAACGCAGCTGCACAGCGAACAAGTGGAGATCACATACTCTGGCTCCTCCTGCTAGGCACCCAGTTAGATATAGAGCTTGTTAAGGCGAGATGAGAAGTGGGAAAATGGGGACACATATGTGGAAAGCCGGGGTAGAGGGGGTAGAAAACGGTTGCGCAGTGATCTGGCTTGTGGGAGTCTCTCTATATAGAGTAGCAGGTTTGAGACTGAGGGGCGTGAGGGGAGGGAGAGGAAGTTTCGTCCGATGGTGATTGATTGAAGACTGCATGATACGAGATACTGTGGACGGATCTCTATATACAGGCCTAAAGTCTGGCGAGATTAGATATCCGCTTTCTGGAAGGGGCTGGATTCTTTCGGGTTTGAACCAGATAAAATGTTATCAACTTTGCACAACTGGTCAAGATGGGTTTTGTGATTGGCACTTCTTGTCTTCATTTTTGACTAGCCGAAAATTCTCTGCCTAAACAATTCTCAGAATTCAGGCGATCCTTTCAAGGTACCTGGACTCTCCACGCCCCAACGGCATTTATGCCTAGAGTCCGCTCATCCCAAGGCCTTCGGTAGTGAGTACTAATACACCGGAAAGCCTGACTCGAAACCTTCCTCGATCAACTGTGACAGCTCTCCAAGCCCACCCCAACACTCATCCGCGTCTCACAAAGTCGGACGTGCCCCAAAAGCAAAACCTCCGGTGCACAACTGTTGCCGCTGCCTTCTCACAGCTTCGCTCTAACCGGGGTTCTGCTCGGTCGAAAGAAATCTTCTCAGTAAAAGCACATTAAAAAACAAAACAAACTAGGGAAATCGTAATTATAAGCCGTAAAGGCAAGAAACAAAAAGATGCAAGGGTCAGGAGTGATAGCACCACAACAGGTGCCATCTCCCCAGGACCAGACTCCAACAACACACGCTCCTATAGGGATGGCGGCCGCCGGCTGGTCGTATTTTCTCGTCTCGTTCGTGCATTGTGGTAAGGATAAGTTTCGTGACAGGTTCGTGATAATCGTCGCTTCGGTCCCTCGTCTCTTCGGAGAATGAGATGGCTTCGGTGAGATGCGGGACGCAGCGAGGTGCGTTGTGGGTTCGGATCTGATGAGACGGTTTCGGTTGGCACTCACGATTGTTGCACCTTCTCGACAATCTTGGCCACATCGGCGAAGAGCTTGTCGCTTTTGCTGAGGCCGGTGACCTTGGTGACGACGTCTTCAGGCTTGTTCTCCTGCATGATCTTGGCGAGCTCGGCGCTTTCGTCGTCGCCCTCGACGTTCTGGAAGCGGAATCCCTGCTCAATGGCACCGAGCAGGGCATCGTGCTTCAGACCCCGCTCGGCGAGAGGAGCGGCAGGGCCAATGAAGCGTTCCTTCAGGCCAAGCTTGCGCAGAGGCGCACGGCCAACACGCTCGACGACGTCCTTCAGGAGCGGGTTGGAGATGCGGGCAATGATCTTTTCCCGGTACTCATCCTGTTCCTTCTCGGGCACACCGTGCTTGGCAACGATGAGAGCACTCGTCTCCTTGACGCAGGCGTTGACCTTGTCTCTCACGTCGGCATCCTTCATGGCCTCGTGGATGTAGGGAATGCCGCGGTTGTGGCCGTAGTAGGCGGCAGCGGCGTGGCTCGTGTTGACGGTGTACAGCTTGCGCTCAATGTACGGCTCCAGATTGTCGACCCAGTGGACGGCCTGAATCTCGGGATGCTTGAAGGGCGCGAAGGGAGTCTCCTCAACGCACCACTCGAAGAATGCCTCGATAGTCACGTCCAGGCCAGCTTTGGGATCTTGAGCGGGGACAATGCGATCGATGGCGCTGTTGGCAAAGCGAACCTTCTTGTCGAAGCTCGCGAGCTGGCTCGGGTCGGTGTTCTTCGGGTCCTTGATCATCTTGGCAAGCTCGTTGGTGGCATAGACCATGTTCTCACAGGCAATGACGGCGAGCGGCTGGCCCTCGGCCTTGCGCTTTGCAATGCCCTTAGCGATGACTGGGGCGATAAACTTCATGACGTTCGGGCCGACGGCGCAAGTGACAACATCAGCGGTTGAGATCTCGTCGACGACATCGGCCTCATGTGTCGAGCTGTTGATAGCACGGTAGTTTGTGATGACGTTGGTCTTCTCCTGCTCGCCAATCTCTTTGACTTTGTAGCTCTTGGTGTTCTGCAGTTGTTCAATGAGCTTTGCGACAACATCGATGAATACGACCTATGCGAGAGGCGAGGTTAACACTTTTTTCTTCCGTGATATGGTTCTTGCCGACAAAGAGACTCACCTCGTAACCAGACAGAGACAGCTTCTCCGCAACAAAGCCACGGCCGATGTTGCCGCCGCCAAAGTGAATAGCCTTCTTGCCAGCCATGACGAATGTGGGTGTAGAGCTGATAGCGTGTGTGAGGTAGTGAGGTGGATGAGAAGTGAAGGAACAGTGAAGCCGGCGTAGAGGAGCTGGATAGTCAAGTTAAAAGATCAAGCAAGCGGTACTCACGCAGCACAAGTGCCTAACGAGGGTAGAGGCGTGCCTGCGAGAGGAGAGAGAGGAGATAGTCAGCGGGTTGATGTCTAGATTGGTGGTGTGAGGAGAAGGGGAAGGAGGCTATCACGAGTGTCGAAATCAATAGGGACAGCAAGGACCATTTATAAACTTGAGAGACGGACGAGCAGTCAAGTCTATGACAGGGATCTGGCTGTCACCAGCAAGGGTGTCTCGAATGCAAGCAAGGGAGAACCGACAAAGCTGCCGGTGCAACCTGGTAGGTGGCGGCGATGGTACCAGCAGGAGCAAAGGCAGGATCAACTCACGACAGCGGCGGCAGCGACGATGCTGGGCTCGGTATTGGCGTCGAGTAAGGTTAGGTGACGATGTGGGGGTGCGTCTGCGCGTGTGTGTGAGGGATATTGGATCGAAGGGTCGACCAAGTTGAAGTGTGGATGAAATGAAGTGTGGTTGAATTGCGTATGGCACACAAGGTGAGTGAAAGCGGAAAGAGAGAAGCAGAGCAGCTGCGCATGTGTGTGTGAAAGTGCGCTACCCGAGTCACGGCGAGTCTTACTCAATCAATGAGGGAAAGCGCATTGTTGCACAAAAGCAGGTATGAACACCAAAATTTTCTTTTTAAAAGCCGGAGCACTGGCAGAGCAACAACAATAACGGCAGTGACAGCCCGCCAGATTCGGCAGTCACGATTCGCGGATTACTCCGGATCCCAACAACTGCAATCTTTGCTGCATTCCTAGGTAGTAGTAATTGTCCACCCTAATCGTCTCCGGCAGCGACCTTCGACAGCAGGGAACAACGGAAAACGACGACAACGACGACGACGACCAGCAGCAGCAGCAAGCGACACGGGGCTGGAAAATGGCGCGTTCTGGATTTGGGCGCATATGCACGCTAGACGGCTTTGAGGTACGTGATGCCGCGAAGCAGGTGGGAGCTAGTCCACGATGATGACCTGCCACTGACTACCACGCCCATGAATGGTTGGCTGGCGCCTGTAGTTGCGCAAGAATCTCCTCCCACGCGACATTGTAGAAGATACCGGGCCAAGACACAGGAAGTGCAACATCGTCGTCGGCGGCGGCTGAGACCGGGTAGATCCAAGGAAGCCATCTTCGCCCGATCTGCCTTCCTCTCTCTCCACTGGCACCGGGATGAGGGAGAAACGAGAACAAGTCTGTCACCTGTGAACCGAGAGCGTTTGGCCCGTATCGTACGAGCAATGTTATCTCGCCGAAGAAATGTCAACTCATTCCCGGGGTTCGCTTGGCGATGATCAATATCGATCGACCAGGCACAGAACACTTGCCAGCATGCGTGTAGGTGTTCCAAGTACGGACCCTAATGGTTGAGTGTTCTTCACCGAATTTATGATGCATTCGTCACGCAAAGATAGCACAGCATCTTTGAAGAGGCGAGGGTGAATTCGTTGGCAACAGGTTCAGCCATCAAGTATTGCGTCCACATCAGAATGACGGTTCTCGAACTTGTATGCAGCCCCCCCGCCTAAGAAAAGCCATTAAATCTGGAGCCTGTGAGGGGGATTGTGGGTGAAAGCCACGGGGGGCGGGGGGCCTCACCATAGCCCATCCGATCCCTGAATCTGACCAGTGGTGAAGCATCGTGAAGTCGACGGGACGATGACATCGTTCCTTCCTCCGTTCGCTTTCTCTGCTTCCATTCATCCTTCCCTTCCTAGAATTACGTCCGTCCCACAGCCCGCGCCTGCCCCATAAGATTTCCATCATTATGATACAAAATGCCATGGTGGTACTAGCAATAGAGAGAAAAGAAGAAAATCAGGATTCGTGGTGTGGGGTGGTTGCTATTGCAAGGTATACCTTCCCTGGAACCTTGAGGGTTTACTTCAAGTTGTCAAGGCGCTGGCGATCATCTGCTGTCCAACCTCTGTGGGGATGTATTCCTATTGCCCTGGACAGCCTCATCAGTCCCTGCCTGAACACGAAAACGAAAGACAAAAATCTTTCTGGCCAATAATACCGAAATTCGACCTTATCTATAGTGTCGACATGCGCGATTCAAAGTATCAAAATATAGTCGCACTCGCTTCACTTGCTCGCCGAAAATGACTCCTGGTTCAAAATCTCTTCCACGCTTCCTGGGACAAGACGCACTGAACTTGAAGACTACGTCTGCTCCAAAGACCTTTTTTGGCCTACTGACGGCTGAATGGCCGGCTCCATGCCCGCTAGATGCACGTCTTTGCGGCTGAATTTTGGTGGACAGAGGCAAGCGCCAGATGCGCCTTCGATGGCACCTGCCTGCTTTCTCCGCTCAAACCCCATCCTCAAGCTCTGCGCATGAGCATGGAAGGCGCGAATGGTCAAATTTTCAGGATGAAGAATGCGACTAGTGAAACGCTTGGTCCATCTCGAACTGGATATGGGCAGCTTTCCGGCGCCTAATCTGGCTGGTGCGATGCGCGATATATCGATGGACGTGGTGTGTTGCAACACAACCGCGTCTTCCTCTCCTGATCCTCGTCCCGGTGGTGGTAGTCAACTGGTGCGTTCGAGTAAAAATGCCGCAGGAGAAATCTCGAAATGCTGTCTGCTTACATCAAATTCATCGATCGATCCCCCACGTCACCAGCTGTTGAGGCCTGTTTCTTTTGGTCGGCAGGGCTACTCTTCTACATTTCGGTTGATTTACTATATCAGCATCGTGATGACAGCATTTAGAGGTGGTCGGGAATGTTCAGAGATTGTCGGCCTCCAATGCGCAACGTGGTCCTGTACAAAACAATGACGGACAGCACGTGCTGGTCATGTGCAAAACCACGCACCGACGCCGTGCACGAAGCCACCTGTCGTTATCGCCCAGTGGGTCTTTCAAGCCAGTTCCGAGATCACACGGCAGTCCGCCACCAAAGCGGGCAATTCCTTGCCTGCTCAAACCCGGGTGTGATCCGCGACGCTGCTCGACAAGATCGCGCAGGTGCGTTCCGCTACCATACAGCTTCGCTAATTTAAACCTTTCGGCAAGTCGAACTTCGAGCATAGCTGACATGCGCAATATTCAGAGGAGAATCACAGCGCTTAATTACACGCACGCTTGACGATGTATGCCCGACATGTTTCCCTTCCGATGGGCCCCGCTGCCATCCCCAGATGCTTGAATTGAGTTCCGACTTCTTCCATGACAAGATTCCACGCTCCGCGCTCACTTGGCCGCTTCAGGACTGGCCTCGTGTCTATCCGCCTATATAGACTTTCTTGCCACTTACCTGGCATGAGCAGCATTCTGTCCATCAGCCTATCCCTGCGGCCTCGCACGCTCGCTATGCACACGAGCTGGCTGCAGGTCTCCTACCCTGACCCAAGTATTGGGCAGCGGCCGGATCACCAGGAGATCGGCGCCTCCAACACGCCTGACAGCTTAATCCGGGGAGCTTATCGAGCTAGAGCATCAAGCTTTGCCCGCTCTCTCATTCTGCCTGCTGCCCGAGTGGCCAGCCTTCTCCCCGGTCCGCAGAAGAGTTACCGGCCGCCTGCAAAACACCCTCGACAGTCAGTCTAGGCCGAGTTGAAAACAAAAGCGTCTAACCAATGGTCAGAACTCGCAGCTCCGTGCAGGCCATTGCCGACTGCGTCGTATCAGCAGCTCATCATGACTGGCAAGTGAGCCTTGGTCAACCCAACCTTGCCAGTGCTCTCTTCATCGTGCAACGTTCTGCATGCTCTAGTGAGTGACCTACAACTCTCCTCTTCCGGTCGGCTGTCTTCAGCTTTTTCTCCTGCTGGGTCGCTCGGCCGTATCGTAACCTCTTGTGTATCCCGTTTGGATGATTGCAAGGATAAGATTCGTGGTCTGGACATCATGTCCGCGCGGTGCTGGGGACGCACTATCTTGCCTCGGCACTTCCAGCCCAGCCCTCATTGGTCGTTTCCTCGGCGAGGCGTTCGGTTTACAAGTCTTGGACGATACTTCTCACGTGAATGTGAAAATCCGGGGTTGATCGCATGTCATGGCTGTGAACGGCCTAACACCCGGTCTTCTCGACCATGGAAGTCTCCCCGCCAGGCAAGAAGATGGAGTGGTTACAAATTTCGGACCTCGTGAACCTTCGTAAGCACCTGCTCGCAGTAGCAAAACTTGATGGGCCGTCCCCCACTGGTGGGACCTGGAGGCGGGGAAAGCTTTCTGCAGGGACGCGCATGGCGATAGCTCGTCGCTCCTTTCCTTACTTCGCACATCTCAGTCCATATTCAGCTGATCAAAGTCGCTATCGAGGCTCATAATGCCCATGCCAAACTGCTCGCGAATGCTGTCTGTTCTGAGAGTGACCGTGGTGGAATCCTTGGTGCGCTCAATGGTGCGAAAGTCTGCGCTTCGGTTCTCGTCGTCCTTGTCGACAGCGAGCCCGAGTGTGCGCTGCCACTCCGGTCCCTTGCCCATACGGTAGGCATTGATCCAGCAAGTCTCGAGCGCTGCCGCGATCAGTGCCGCGCTCTCGTGCCCGACCTTTTCTGCAATGTATTGGAGCCGTTGCACGCAGACCAGCCGCTGCTCCGGCTCCTGATACTGCACTCCCGCAAAGAAGAGTGTATACATGTTCTGGGTCAGCACACTGGCAAAGGTCGGGTTCAGCGGATCGTTGTCCTGTGGCGTCTGCATTCCAAATACGATCTGCCCCACCTTGTTGGCCCATTCGGCCGTCTGCTCCTTGCACACTGCGGCCGCCATCATGGCCGCTGGTGGCATGGACGGGTGCATCCGCGCCATGATGATCTTGGCCGTGTAGAACATGCTCCATATGTCCGCGATCCGGTAGTCGCCATACTGTCGTGCACTGCTGAAGTGTGTTGGCAACGGCTCAGTCGCCTGGAACGGTAGTGGCTGCCAGAAAGGTGCCTGCAGCTCCCTCTCAAAGGCATCCAGCGCCGCTTGAATTCCATTCCATTCCGCCATTGCGCGCTTGAACGCCGTGTCGAGGTTTTCGAAGCTCAGCTCGTCCGCACCCTCCTCTTCACGTTTGGCCGGCATGAAAGCGTGTCCGCTCGCGTTCGGCCTGAAGGCTGACGGTATCCTGGGCGTTGGCATTTCTGGGATCATGCCCATGAAGTCGGGTCCTTGCGGCGATGCCGGACCGTTCGCACCTCCGGGAAACGCGTTTGCGGGCATGCCAGATGGCATCTCTCCGCCTGGTGGAGGCCCCGCTGCCTTTTTCCTTGCTGGATCCCCTGAGCCGTTGCTTGCTGTGGCCCCACCTGCCCCTGCTGGCGCTCCCGCGAACAAGCCTGGTGGAGGACGCCACCGACCGCCGGTCGCCTCGACGGCCTTTTTCTTCCGCGCCAGGTCCTGATTGATGAAACGTGCGATCCGGCCATAAATCAGCATCAGATGATCAGAAGTACCGTAGATCGCATCGATTCTACCCAGTGGCGCTCTTGGAGGGCATTCACCCCAACGCTCGAAAGGGAGGAGCAGTGGTTTGGAGCTAATTGTGCTGTAGTATATGTCCTGTTTCACAAAGAACCAGAACAGATCAGCATAGCTGTCGTGCGTGTCGATGTCTCCTTGTGTGATGGGTCTGCTCGATGTCCGCCTCCCGGTCTCAATGCCGTGGTTGCCGTAGGGCACTTTATATCCCATGAAGTGCTCAAGGAGCTCCTCGTCGGGGAAATCAGCCTGCAGAACAGGGCCTGCCTTTTGCATCAGGTATGCAGTGTAAGGGTCGTCAGGGTTCGTGGCCGGCGCAGCAGCCAACTTGTGCTCTTTGATCTGCCTCGTCATTCGGATGAAGTCGGCTTCGAGCAGAAGCTGGCGCGCTCCCAGCAGGTGGCTGTTCCAATTCGAATGATCTGCCGCCCAGACCTCAAACGCGGCAAGGAGCAAGGTGGTCGCTATGGTGGCGATGGACGTTCGCTTCTTGGGCGAGGCAACTGACTTGCTGTTCCTCTGGATAGCAAAATGATAGTGTTTCCTCGCCGTATGCCTGTCGGTCCCCTGGAGCATGGCAATCTGCAAGCTGGCTACCGCAAGCATGGCGTGCATCAGACCTTGGTTTGAGAGCGCCTTCTGCGGAAGTATGTACGTCCACAGCCCTTGTTGTGACTTTGGCACGGCTCGTGGCTGAAAGAGGAGCGATGGGTTGCTTGCACGTCGCTGTCCAAGCGAGAGATGGCATGCCGTTACGGCGATGAAATGGCCAAAGACTCTGGCCGTGGTCGGATCCATCAATGGCGACGCAAACCACTGAGGCTCGTAATGGGCTAAGATGTTGGGTGTGTTGAGGAATGTGTCGTGAGTGCGCAAGGCTTTGATGTCGAAATTGCCGTGGACCGACATCATCAAGGGCAGTCCCGTGCGATCGCTGCGTTCCAGCGCGTCGATGCCCTCTTCATCAGACCCAACATCGAAGAGCTCTTCTTCAAGAAGAGTTTCGGTGATGTCAAACTGCTCGGGTGGAATCGACGAGTACAGGCTTGGATCGTATGCCCGGATGCTAGGGTTCCACACATGTCCCTCTGGAGATATTGGATTAGGCACCTGCATGGGGAAGCCACTACTATCGTGAGGCACATGGCCATGCTCGATTCCAAGGCTCGCGCCGTGCGGGAAGGTGTCCATTCCAGATGGAATGCCCATGCCTGATGCGTCGTTATCAGGGATATTCATACCATCACTGTTGGTGTACATTGACTGAGCAAAATGCGCGCCTAGCGCATTACTAGGAAAATTAGACATGTAGGCGGCTGGCGTAGCGACCATGGAAGCTTGTGCCGCCACCAGCTGCGACAGTTGCGAAGGATCGAGCGGAATATCGTGCGTCGTGACAGGGTTTTGCATCCAATGCGATTGCTCTTGCGGGGAGAAGACTTGATGGTCGCCGTGCTGGATCGGCCGAGGCAAGATGCTGGGAAATTGGCCTGGATTATTCCCATACACCTGCCGCAACTCTCCCATGCCCAGCGAGCCAGGAAAAGCGTTATTGACGTTCGACTGTGGAAACTCATTGCCTGGATTTCGCGCCTGTGGTCGTGTCGTCTGGTATCCTTCGCATTGCTTCTTCGACTTTGTGCAGTTTCTGCACGTTGGCCTTCCCTCATCGCACTTTATCCTGCGCTTCCTGCAAGCTGGATCTTTTCTCAACATCAAGTCCGATGAGATGGCATATGCGGACACTGTACTCACTCAAACAGCCAGTCTTTGTACGCCGCTTGGCCTTGGCCGCTGAATGCTTCCCTCCGTCGCCAACGGTAACTGCCTGTCGGTGGCCACCGACAGGAGGCGGCGATTGATCGCCCATTCTCAATTCAGCCTAACATGTCGTTAGCAAGGGGCAAAATCTATGCAACAGGGATGTAAAATCATGAAAAGGCGTATAGAAGTCGACAAAGCATGTCGTTACTACACAAGTTGATAGGCAGATGATGACAAGTTCAAATAATGAATGTGAAACAAAAGAACTTTCCCCAAGACCGATGGGAAGTATTTCAACGTTACCAAATATTGATTTCGAACACGGACCGTAATCCAAACCACGACCTCTTCCTCGCAGACTCCCTCCTCAACTCATCATCATGTGCAGACTAACCTTTTATGCGATCAGGACGAAACTCGTATCAGGTGCGCTAGCCAAAAATGTTGAACGTAGGATTTAAGTGAAGGCACAAAGCTTAGCCAGTTACTGCTCGCGCCTTGGGTGAGTGAGACGAGATCTCTCGAAACACCGTTGTGAAGATAGATAGAATGAGTCCACTGGCAATACAGCAAGTCGTGCTCGGAGCACTTTGCGAGGAGCCGGATTGCCTTCCAAACGACACAGCCTGAAGTGCGGAGAGATGCCCAGATATAGCTCACAGGACCCGAAACATAAACACACGTGAAGGAAGAGGTGCCAGAGTGATATACAAAACCAAGGATGGGGGTGTGAGAGGCTTGGGAAAGGGAGGTAAAAGCGTGTATGGTGTGGCCTGTATCAGCGGCAAGCCATTTTCCGTTGATCTTCTGTGTGCCACGACACCATCGACCAAGGGGTCACAAATCTCGCCAGACGTCGGCGATGCCACTTGGGATGAGAACGTGTCTAGCAACTTGAAGGCTTTGATACATCAGATGGCGCCAACAGAAGGATGAGCATCCTCCACCTAAAGATGACAGGCTCATGAATTGAGTAGAAGAACCAGTTGTCGTGATCAGAGGAGGCAACAAGAGCCGGAGTAATTGCCGGTGGCAGTAGGACGAAATCGAGGAAGGAAAGCGCGAGGAAGAAGTTCTGGTCTATGGGGGCAGGTGCGGTGCGAAATCACGCCCCTCAGAAGCCTTCAGCAGGCCCTCGATTGCTATTGCCTAAAATAAGTTGAGATTCCCGCTCCCAGTCGACAGCCTACGTCTAGTTGCAGCAACGGCACCAGTAGCAGTACTACAGCCCATGCTAGTATCTTCTGCTAGTACCAGGGCCTTTGGTGGGATGTCACCGCACACCCACACGTACACACACGCGCGCGCAACAAAAGTGCCTGTCACTTTCCCTTCATTTCGTTTGGAACCGTCCCTCGCTAGAGCCTCGCTAGAGCAGCTGCCGGGCCCCACCCGGTCCATACTTTTCGCGTCGATAGGAAGAGGCATGAACTTGTAGATCACGTCGACGACTCGGAAGATAACGACGTCCAGGCTTACGATGGCGGACATGTTGAGATTCATCGAGAAGATCTATCTTTTTTTGGAAGAGAAATTATGTCATTCAACCCATTTGGGCTCCTTCGATTCCTCTACTCGACTGTCGATATTTCCAAAAGTAGTACATTGCAAACGAGGATTCGGACCCTCGATTTCTGGATATA
Organism: Erythroxylum anguifugum; assembly: GCA_027478595.1. Classification (NCBI taxonomy): domain Eukaryota; kingdom Viridiplantae; phylum Streptophyta; class Magnoliopsida; order Malpighiales; family Erythroxylaceae; genus Erythroxylum; species Erythroxylum anguifugum. The sequence continues at coordinate 91,784 of JANIPN010386141.1, forward strand.
CCGCTTGGCACTGACAGGTCCATGACTTCCAGCTGGCAGCTACAAAGCAGCCGCTAGCAGCAGTTCATCAAATTTCTCCCCCCTCATATTGGTCATTGTTTTACAGCAGCACATCGATTTGGTCGGAGCTTGTGCTACCAGGTGTGGTCCAGGCCGTCCACAGCAGCAAGCTGGTTGGACAACAATTGTGTCACGCCACGAGCGGGGGAAGGGTCTGGGTGGTGCAGAGGCAAACATCATTCCGAACACCAGTGCTACTATTACTACTAGTACTAGTAGCAAGATTACTGGCAGTAGTATAAGCAGTGACAACAGCTGCACTTGCCGTTTGCTCCGCTGCCACCCAGTTCAGGTCCATGCTGTCCTTCTCACATGATACTCTGCTCTCCAGCTATGAAGATGCAGAGGCTATTGTGACCCAATGCACGGAGAAACAATTTCACAGTGATTTTGCCGTCTGTCTGCTGCATGAGAGAAAACTTGAGGTCACAGATATCATCACCTACACGGTCGTTTTTTTTCCTTCGATGTCATCCGTCGTCTTCACCACGCGCTTGTCTAGCGCAACTAGTAGAAGGAGGACATGTGGCGATGACGGCGGAGGCAGCGGTCCCCTTTCAGCCACATGGCTTGTTCAACACGTGCCCAGCCAGCCAGAGTTACCCGTGAATCGCGGCAAACCCATTCATTTGTCCTACTAAAACCATCGGCTGTGGGCTACGACCACTTCTGCCGCTGCATGGGTTTCTTTCTTTTTTTGGCGAGTTATCTGTCGCCACAGTTGCATCCAGATTTCATGATACCGCAGATTCATACCACCTGTAACTGGGATTCACCCTTTCGTAGCAGTCGTCGGTAGGCAATATTACAGCCACCAAACTCCCAACTCGAGCAAAGATACCCATCATCCCAGCCAGCCAGCCAGCCAGCCAGCCAGCCAGCCAGCCCAACCCGCAAGCCATCCCCGCCCCTCTACTCTACACCTACTCCTCTGCTTCAAGCCTCTCGTACCCTTCTTGCGCCTCTGCCTCTCTCTCTCTCCGGTCCAATCACTTTCACCGAAACCCCAGTTCTACTTACACCTCACCTTATGCGGCAAAAAGGGCTCGACCTGGTCCCCGAGGCGCATGTCTGTCCGACCATCCGCTTTCCCGTGGCAGGCCACAGGCGATTGACTGTGGCTGGCTGACTGAATGACTTTGCGGGAAAGTTAGCGCTGTGTCCAGCAATCGTGGATAGGCTATAGGTTTGTCGTCGTCGGGATCATCGTCTCTATGTGTGTATGGTTCTAGAGGTAGAGGTGTCGCCAGCTGGGTGTTTTTCTAAGCCTTCTCTCGAGTTCTCTCTGACCTCCTTTTCCCTTCGGCTTGACAATGGGCGCAATGGTGTTGGGAAAAGTGGTGGAGGGGATGCAAGAAATGATAGACAGCAAGGATATAGCAAAAACATGCGGCTATAGGTGATGCGTATGAGTTGAAAGCAGGAGCGTTGCGGACATGAGAAGATGATGCTGTTTCTCTGGGTGGCACTCTGTATCGTCGTGTTGGGGCCTTTCTTTTTGCGTTCCATGGTGAGTCATTATGCGCAGTGTAAAAGAAGGGGTGTGATGTCTTGGGAGGGTAATTGAAGGAGCCGCATGGAGAATAATAATCATTTCCCTAATTTATACGCAGTGTCCCGTAGTCCTAATATACGTGCAGGTCACTCTTCATGTATTGGAGACCCACACAAACCTAGACTTTCCTGCTCCTTAGTAAAAACCATCCGTTTGGCAAATCCGCAAGGTGTTACAACCCAGAGGGAGATCAGTGTCAGCCTCTACACAACCAGCCGTCATGTCCAGATGTGATATGGATACGTCTCTGGCGCTGAAGTTGAGCGAAGGCCAAACCCAGCAGACTGACGTGACCTTGTGCAGAAGGGCAGTGTCAAATTTCAACTGACTGGTTATTGCGCAAGGTTCTCCAGTGCCAAGCCAGTATGTGTATCGACCCTGACTTCAACGTCAGATGAGCCCCTTGGACTCTGCCAATTGCTTCGCCTTCGACCCTGCCATGTCCTTTGCGCGCTTAGCCACATTCTCGAGGCTCAGTCCTCGCTCACCCCCTGAGAGGGTAGCGCTCTTATTGATATCCCTCACGTGATCTTGAATATGCTCTCGCATTGAATCCACCCGTCGTGTCAAGTATATAGTCGCGTTTCGTCCACGCTCCCTCCGAATCCGCTGTATCTCTGCCTGATAGGCCATCTCATAAATGTTGGTGTCGTCGGCCGATGGAGACTCCGAGACTGCGGGATCCTCTGCCTCGACTTCTCCATCTGTGCCTCTAGCACCGACTCCGAGATAAATCGTGTCTGCCAGAGGATCGTGAGCCTGGCCACGGCCCTCGTGTGGCGTAGCCATCCGATGATTTTGCCTTGGGTCAGAGATAGTACGAGAGAGTGGTGGCGGGCTTTGGACCGTCCCGGTCTGAAGCGGTGCAATCTTGCGAAAAGGACCTAGGCCTGTGCTCGGGCTCATGCTTTCCGGAGACGTGACAACAAGGTCGCCATCACCTTTCGTGGCTGCGGCCACCGCCTCCTCCTCATGCTCCTCAGCTATCGGGGTACGAAGTTTCGACAGAGCCGCGGCAAGCGTGCTGGCTGCACGCGTGTTGAGGCGAGTTTTGGTACTCGACGTCTCGGCATCCATTTGCAGCGGTGGCTGAACAATTTGAGAGGCAGGGCCCAGGATGCTTTCGGCTGCGGTACCAAATTGCCGCCGAACCAACAGCTTTTTGAACTGCTTGACAGCCTTGACGACTGCAAGGAGGTTGCCCATGTTTTTGGTAATCGCTCGGTTGACCTCATCTTCCGTGGGAGGGTCAACAATAGTTGCAACATTTTCTTCTTCGCTCATCAGCGGATCTGTACCATTGTTCGTGACCCAAGGATGACTCTGTTTACACATGTCAGACTTTTCACAAAGAGAGAAGATGGAGAACTCGACTAGCTTCACGCGCTCACTTACTCTCAGCTCAGACATTTTGATTCTTTTAGTCGGATCCTTCTCGAGAACACGAAGTATCAGATCCTTAAAGGTTGGGTCAACAGAGTCATCGACAAGGATCGGCTCCTCGCGGATCGACTCGTAAAGCTCAAGGATGTTCGTCTTTTCAAATGGTACTCGCCCAAAGAAGAGGCAGTACAGAGTGATACCCATGGACCAAATGTCTGCCGCTCGGCCCGATATGTTGCCATGCTTCGACACACACAGCTCCGGTGGTAGAAATGCAGGGGATCCGGCCGACTTTGCAGAGAGCAGGTCTGAAGACTTCTCGAACATCTCCGACACGCCAAAGTCGACAATCTTGAGCTCGTCGTCGTCGTTCAACAGCAAGTTGTCCGGTTTGATATCACGGTGGGCGACGCCTTGTGCGTGGAGATACTCTATACCCAGGATGAGGTCTCTGAACCAGCACCTGCAACTCTCTGCATCGTACGGATCGGCCGGGTCGTGCATACCAACCTTCATTATGACACCCTTTTTGCACATCTCGAGCACCATGTACAGTGAATCCTCATCAGGGTCGTCGAGTACCTCCAGGAGACATACAAGATTGGGATGGTTGAGCTTCTTCATGATGGCTATCTCTTCTTTGATGAGGTACAGCGGATTTTCATGCTGGCCATCGCCGGAGCTTCCGGATCTCGAGAACAGCCTGGAATTCTGTGGCGAGAAGAGACCACGGCCGGGGCCATGGGGACGACGAAGAATGTTCGATTGCGCCCTCTTGCGTAGTCGTGACTTGGAGAACTCCTTGACAGCCTATACCCTCCAGTCAGTGCCACATCGAAGCTTCTTTTTTTAGGAATGTAAAAGAGGAAGCCACATCGCGTTCAACGTTAGCGAGACAAGACGTCACATTCTCATGCGATGGCGGCAGGTTCTGTCGAAAGATGCCGCAAAAGGGGCGTATACGAGTAGATAGTACATACATATTCTCGTCCATATTGATCTACCGCCAGGTGCACTGAGCCGAAGGAGCCTCGCCCGATTTCTTCGCCAATGATGTACTGATTTATCTTGTGAATTGCCGCTCCATCATCTCCGCTGTTGGACCATTCGGAGTGCGCGTGCAGCGTTTCTTTCACCTGCCGAGGAGTTGATGGTTTACGTTTGTGGTGTCGCAGAGGCGTCTCATACGATGCGGTGGAGCTGTGCAACCTGTGGTCAACATAATCGCCGCTAATATGCTGTCACAGAAAGATAGATTTGCCGAGAAGACGACGCTTTTCGGAATAGAGTAGGGAGTATCAGATGCAAGATTACAAGAAATCCCAGACATTCTTACCCTTGCCTACCTAGAAGTCCCCCTGGTTGGGCTTCGTAGCTCTCGCTGCCCTGATCCAACGACATGATACTAGACAGCCCCCACACACGCACATAAATGTGCGCGCTCACACACACAGACAAATGCGCAAGCCCCACTTGAAAAGCTCTCAATCGTTCTTGTTTTTTTTTGGGGGTTTTTTTTGGCGCTCCCCTTGCTTTCAAGCCGATCAAGGGGGAGAAGGAGGGGCTGTGTTGTGACCAGTGCTGGCTCTGACTAGTCACCTGAAAAGACGCGATCTCTGTCTGGTCTGTAGTAGCGGCAGGCGGGACAATAACAGGTTTTATTCCGGTGTCATCTGATGCACATCGAGTCCGTGCCAGTGGTTGTTCTCGGCTGGTAGGTATGTAGGATGGCAGGTTGGTGGTAGATATGGATGTAAAGTTGCCCGCTGCCGCAAGGCTCTTGCCAATTGAGCGATGTGAGAGCTCTTTCTTCCCCTCGTCCTACTGCTCCACTCAGAGGGAAGGAACACTTCAGCAGCGGCCCTACTAACTGTGGTCAGCCTGCAGTCAGCTTGTCGATCCTGAGAAATTAGCAAGTACTCGTAGGCCAAGCGACCGGTCCAGGGCAGGCCGTATTGTACACCACCTGCCTAGTAAAACATAAGATTCAGGCGTGTGTTAATCCAGGTACGTGTAGAGAGCAAACGGACACATCAGCGCCATCTATACAGTAGCGAACTGAGCGACTTGATACCAGTGACAGCGCGATTCACAAGTCTAGGCATGTCTTGGAAAATCCACTTGATTATTACAATTTCCTAAAGACCGCTTGCCTGGTGGGTCGAATTCTTGTGGGCAGCGAAAGATCACTGCAGGAGCAGCGGATACATAGCTTTAATCCCGCCGAATTTAGGTGGGGAATCTGAACTCGGGTGAGTTTTGTTCGTCTTCCGTCGGCTTGCAATGACGAGGCTGAAGGAAGCGCTGGGACTACAACTAGCGGTAGTAAATACTGCCTATAACCAAACTGTTCTATGTGGCACATTGATTTGATGTAAAGCTTTTGTTCGACACTTCTTGCCCCACTTGCTTGTGGTGGAGTGGGCAGGCTCGAGGCGTTGGGCCGAACAGGTTGGCCGCTGTATCTAGCTGTCTGCTCGACTGCCGCTGGTGGGTGGGTGCCCACAGTTCATTCTGGAACATCCAGGGTATCCAAGAAGAGCGGCTCGCCTAAAGCAAATCAAAAAAGATCGAATAGGTTCATCGAATCTCATTGTCGAAGATCATGCTTTTCGAGTCGCTATTGTTTACCGCTGTGATTTATCACCAGCATAGAAGCTCACCGGCAGTTGCTGCGACTTTTTGTCTGACTATCAGTCTAATCTACCCAGTCTCATAGTTGAACTCATGAGGTTGGCTGTCGCGAACGAGAAGAAACGTGTCCTATGTATCAAGCTACTGGTTTATTCGGGAACTGCTAATTGCATTGCTTTAAATCTTTAAGTCTATTGACAATTACACGCTTTCCATACCGTGAGACAACAGATATCTTCCGTGCATAAAGATGCAGAAGGGATGCTTTCGGTAGCTATCTATGGACCCAACCAATAGGCTTCATGAGATCAAATGGAAAACAATGTTGCGTTGTTAAATCAGCTCGCCATGTGAACAGCCAAGGTACTTCCTTTGGAAGGACATGGACATAGACCATAATAGAGGCAGCTGTGGTACTGCTGCCTGGTGCCATCAGCGTGTTCATCTGCCTTCTTGATTAACCATGCTATTTGTTGAGCATGGCTAATGATGTCAGTCGTTTTTGCATGATGGCGACGCTTATTGCAATCCAAAACCTATGGCTCAAACATACGGAATTGAGTATGCTTCTCTCGTGCGTGAGTGTGCGACTGGCCTGTTCTGCATACTGGCAGTCTAACTGACTTATATATCCACATCAATGATGGATTGGTGGAAGATCCAATGACAATATCGAGCTTCATCTTAGTAGCACCAGGTTTTGTGACCAAGGATGGGAAAAACCATGCTTATCAGATAGAAGTAGTTTCCATCTCTTTCTCTCTCCGAAAGGTGACGTCCATTCTTGGGAAAGAGACTTCTTGTTATTGATGAGACCTGATGATATTGTCGTCAGGTTGCTGATGTGATCGCCCGGTTCTCAGCTTCCCATGACGTCTCAAGATGTCTTCATCGAAACGGAAACTCGGTTTGGCTTGTCTTGAAGTATTCGAAGCGAATGCCAGCGGTCGAGAGCAGCTGAGTTCCTTACGCGTTTGCCTCTCGTTGATTAGCTTGAAACTCCAATTGTTAATGGCCATCGAGTCTTCTTCCAGTCTCTTGGTTATATCATCGTTCTGACCTCAACTCTTTCAAACGTCGGATGAAGCACAGCCTCTGCAGCCGCAGCTCACGCATTCGATTGTCTGGTCTTCCTTGAGCTGCGCTTTAGGTACACGGCAGATACAGGTCGCGTTGAAGTTGGTCTCTTTCGTCTGAACGCAGCGCAGGCAGCACAGGAACTCGTAGCCTTGCTTCTTCCATTTTGCGATCAGATTTGCGTCGGCGTAGCCGTTCTTTAGCAGCCAATCGTACAGCTTCTTGCTGATGGCCTCTTTCTCGTAGTACAGCTCGTAGATGTAGCGTGACCGCTGGTGGCTGATCTGGAAGATTGGCCACATGGCCTCCTGTTTCTTCTTGCCCTCATGCGGTGCATTCTCGGCATCTTTCATCTTGTTGCCAAACTCCAACAGCGTGTCTTCGATGTCGTCAAACCCATCTGGTGGAGGCTTGCGATTGCGGGATGTGCGTACGGGTGGCATTTTTGTGGCTGAGGGGTGAGTGCCAGTGAAGAGAAAAGATGGAAGAGATCAAGTCGGGTCGCTACTGCAGAATTCGTCAATATATATATATGCCCTGTACTTGAGCAGATTTTCTCTTGATCACCAAAGCGCGGGTTTCCCACTGCCAGTGGTCACGGTGACAACGGAAAAGGACAGGCGTGTGGCAGGCAAAAGTAAGAAAATAATAGGCACGACCCAAACAATGATCCTTGATAACGACGGAGTTTGCAGTCCGATGGCGATGCCGCCAGTTGCCAGCGGGCACTGTGCAACCACTGATGCAGTGAGCAGCAGACAGCCGCTGGAGAAGCCGCTCCTAAGCTTTTCAGCCCTACAGCAGGGAACGTCACCCGTAGCAGCTGTCCGCCAAGACTCGGCTCTTTTGAGACACTCCTACGAGCACCACAGACTTCCAATGCAACCGACGGCAGCCTCTCTACGGGAGCATCAACAGCCATGACAATCAACCCGACGTATCTGGCACGAGCTACACGGCCTTGTAAGTTGATATCGGTATCCCCATTCGAGTGTGGACGTTGCTGACATTGGACAACAGCGGCCAGCTGGGCTGAAGCGAAGACCCGCGTCCTCCACTCATACCGCGAATGGATTCGAGCTGTACGTGATCAATTGGCGAATGGGTCGCCATTCCATCCTTTTGGATTGACAATTGCAAAAGCACAAGTGGTACTGACGCCATCCTATCGCAATGCAGGCGCCAGAGATTCAGACAATGTACTCCGTCGACAAGAATGTTCCAGAAATACGGACGAAGATACGACAAGAGTTTGAGAGACACCGGTTTGTCAAGCAACTCCCGACCGTCGATGTTCTCATCTTCAACAGTCATAGCGAATTCCAGGTACGCGGAAATTGGAGGAGGAAGAAAGAGTCTCGAAGAGGGTTCAGCTACGAGCGCGGCTGTGTGTGCGAGACGACGGTGTTCGTACAGTGCAGAGAACACAAACCTTGGACGACTCATCTGGACAAATTTCGAGCGCATAGCAGCTGACACGATCTTCGCAGGAAACATTAAACTACTGGAAACAGGTCTCTCACATTCTCAAGTACTGGAGGGCGGAGGAGGATCCCAAGGCTAAACTGCCTACCAATTTTCTTTCTGGATTCCTTGAGGTAGGCATGTCCCGAATGAATTCTGATCGGGGCAATTCGTTAACCAAGACTTAGGGCCGGAATTGAGTTGAATTGAATTGAATTGAACTAAAACCGAGCCTCGAGCGTTCTATTATGTGCATGTGCATCTGCCAGCGTTGCATACGACTTTGTAGTCTTCTGAGAAGGAAACTCTGCTTCTTGCAGAAATCCCCGCATATCAAGATCCGTTCAAACTTGGTTGCAATATTGAATTGATGCGACGCTGTCCTCTTATTCATTCTCGTTCTTGTTCTCCCTTTCATTCTGATCCTCACCCGCACCATCTTCCTCACCGATATTGTTGGCCTCTTTGAAAAGATCTCGCTCCTTTGTGAACTCGTCCGCCACTACATCACACAGACTCTCCAAATCTTTAAGGCCCTTCTTGAGCGCCTGCACGGGAGTGGTTCCTTCTACAAGATGTTAGCACTAGCCAACAATGGTCTGACTTGGATTCAGGAGTGTTCAGTGCTATTCGGATCAGGTACCATATGTTTGTATCCGGATGTTCATTTTGGATTCGCTTGGATGAGGGATTGAGTAGCCACAGAACTCAACCTCAGGGCTGTCAGGTTTTTTAGCTATGCCATGGTTTTTTTTCCGGCTCAGCGAGCTTTCGACGGGTTCTACCATACTTCTTCATGATGATGTAGCGCAGGGCATTGCCCAAGGTGTGGTCTTCGTCCTCAAATTGAAACGAAGCGCCTGAATCTGTGTGACCCTCAAGCTACACAGTCTTTGTCAGAAGTGGCAGTGATGTAAATTATCTGTGACAAACCAATTGGATTCTACTTGGACGAGTGTTGATGCTGATAGGCTCTCCGTTGTTGCTATTCTGGTCTGCGTCAGGCATGGGCTGATCTTGTGACTCTGACATTTTTTAGTTTTTCGGTAGAGTTGATTACAGGTTTTGGATGGCTTAATTTGATATGAGAATTATCACGATGTATACGATTGATATTTGGCGCGTTATACAAAATTATCTTTTCATGTTTCTGTTCCGGATGAGGAGCAGGAGTTGATCTCCGAGACAGCTGAAAATTATATTCAGTCTCAACCGCTTCAACTCACAACACCTTTACAACAATGAGATATTGTGCATCAATACGACAAGAGATAGAGATACATGGCGAGCAAGGCACAACGGATGATATTCCAAAATAAGTTGAAGCAATCAAATTGAGGGAGATGAAACGAACAATAGCGGAAAGTCAACTGAATAAGCAAGACCGGTTCAACTTGCACTTTCTCAATAGTCCCAGTATGCGAGAATCGCATACAGTTCGAAAGGGCATGGTGGATCTCTAGTCGCACGAAAAAGTTTTACATTTCATTCTCGGGTCAGAGCCTTCCACGTTTGGAGCGCAAAATCTGGCACTAGTGCCATACAAATCGTGTGCAAATTAGCTCGAGAGTCGAGTTGTGCTTGGTTTGCAGGGGCTATTGCAGCACAGACTCTGCTCACAAGAGAATTTGATGTCCTTCACTGCCGTGCACATGTTGAAATGACCACAAGTATAGCAGAAGCGGTGTTGGGATCCAGGGTCTCACAGTGCTGCTGAAGTTACGAACGGCTTCTGAGGCGTCGGGATGCATGCCTCGGCAAGTACACCTTTTGCGAAAAGTGGTAGCTGGACCATCGATCGCCATGATGATACGTCACTGCAACGCATTCGTTGACCTTCGTTGAGAGATGCTCACTCTCGGTAGAAGAATGCCAGACCTCTTTTGAGATGTCTCACCAACATGCTGTCTCACTTGCCATGGGTTGTGGTCTGCGGTCTGTGGCCTGTGCTACTGCGCCATGCTCAGCGCACTGCGATTATATTTGATTTCTCGGATCTGAGCGCAGGGTCCATCGGCAAGGGCAGTGAAAGGGCACAGGAGTTGGCAACAAGATGGAAAAGGCAATAGAGACACATGTGACAGTCGAAAGCCTTCTTCCAGGTCCGTTAGCTGCGCATCTCTCAAGGGTCATAGCGTGTGTGCTCGAGGAAGATGGCCGAGGCTACCGAGCCGACAGGCGAGCAAACCGTACGAATTGCTGTATAAAGAGGTGTACGACTGTCTGTGCGAGCCAATGGGAGGAGAGACGGGCGAGGGCAGAGAGAGACAGCGGGATCCGGCATTTGGCTGTAGAAGAGGTCGATCGTTGATTATCCTCTCGGCCGGGAAATGAAGCTTTGCCCAAAGCAGAAAACAGTGCCCTTGCATCGAGCTCCCGCGGTGGAGGGGAGGTGCAGGATTAAGAGGGTCTGACTGAGGCGTATGGTGACGGTGACGGCGACCTGGAGGCGACTCTTATGCACAGCTGTCCAGAAGCGGTAATTAGCGGTGGGCGGGCGCAGGACTAGTGCGACAGCCGCCCCGAACAGGTGGGAAGTAAAAAAGTGCAGCGCTGCAGACAGTGGGGTTGGGGGCTCGTGATGCCTAACAGGCAGAAAGTGAAGCACCTGCATCGGGTGGAGGAAGAACGACGAGTAAATCGACGGTGGGCTGTACATGGGGCTACATCCAGGCTGAGGTCAAGGCTTCCCACTTTGAATCGGGTCAGATGCCTCCCAGTGGCAAGATGCCATGGCAAGATTGCACCACTGTAGTTGAAGATCAAAGCCCACTGCTACCGGCGTTCTGCCTGACTGCCTGCGTTGTTCTGTCTGAGCGCCCATGTTTCACCAAGCTCAACCTTGCCCCAGATTGGCGATACGAAGTGTCTGACCGCAGAAACCCCGGTCAGCCAAAGCTGCAAGGTTTTCCCCATACTCCCAATGGATAGTGGTGAGCCATGTCCGGAAGGCAGAAATCCTAAATCGGAGCTGGCCGGGCCTGAAGTTGTTCTGACAGGTCTCGAGCTCTCCGTCTCTCTCCCACCAGCTCACACCTTCTGCGGCGTCATGATTCGGACACAAATCCCGAAGCACCCACAGGTTGAAGCCTTCACGGCGGTTGTGATTGAGTGCAGGATCACAGGCTGCCAGCATCGCCGCTGCTAGACTATGTCAATCACCAACAAGATGTACTGCTCTCTGACGAAGATCATCACTGCGGTGAGTTGGTGGATCCTCTCATAATCCCTTGATTACTGCAGAGGGGCCAGAGGCTAGGACCGGCCTCGATGTTGCCTGATTCTCGATGTGGAGACAGAGGTGACAGGGTCCGGTTGCATCAGGAAAATCAAATCCCTCGGTTAGGAGCTCTTCAGCCATCGCTCGATCACAAGGGAACTGGGCAAGAATAATTGAAGATGAACCACAGACCTCTAAAAGAAAAAGGAAAAAAAAAACTCCCATAAACGAAAAGATCATCAGCAGAAGAGGAAGACACCGATGCTTCGAATTCGAGCTACTTCGGACGCACATTTCACTTTCAATATGATGAATCTGTTTGTTGAGTAAGAGAAGGGAAAAAAAATAACAAAAACAACAAAAAAAACAGACGGACAGCAAGCTTCGTCGGAATAATCATGCTCAAAAAAAATTAAGCACTGGTAGTATCTATGCACGACCTGCTAGCTCTTGGCCGTCCGGGTACGGGCTGATTTGCAGACGTTTACTGTAGTAGTGAAGGTGCCTCTGCTACAAGTAGTGCACATTTGAAGCGAACCCCAAGAGGCTTGGATTTCAATATTCCATCAGAATGAATTCACGATCTGAGTTTCACAGTAGTCTCGAGCCTGATTGGAAGATTACACTTTCATCAAGGCGAGACGGGCTAAGATTCGAGCAAAGAACGGTCAGAAACCCGCTGGTTCTGCTTAAACAGAGTGAAGGTCTGGCCGTTTCCTGACGGTAGGAGCTCCTTGAGACAAATTTTATCGGACAAGGTCCGAATGAGCCTCGACTTTCTACAGTTATCAGAAGCTGGGGTCGTGAGCAGCAACAAGTGTATGTTGCTTGTGAACGGAACCATCATCCAAGCAGATGAGCCAGTGCAAAGGAAGTGCCACTTCCATACAACTCAATATCTCCACGAGCCTGCTAATGCTTCTGATCGCTGAGACCCTGCTATTGACGAGGTAAGATATTTCTCACTATGACGGCACTGCATTGGTCATCTTCGTTTTTACCGGCCGGGGGACGGCTGATAGTTGTGGCGGCACAGTACGCGATGAAGGCAAGTCTCAATTCCTGCTCCCTTCCCATCATACTGAGCCATTCCCTTTGGGGAGTAGTTTTCAAGATCGGACCCTCCCGGGGAGATACCAGTCGAATTTCCAAATACCCTTCCTGGCAGGACCGGCAATGATGATGGTGACTGGGACGCGGGTTGTGCGAGGAATGGGAATTAGCAATCTGGAGCCAGCTGGTGGAAAGCAACATGGTTCGCTGAACAGTGGGTCTGGCATTTCGACCTGATACGAGAGGTCACCACTTCCTCGGCAGCCAGATGGTGACAATTTCGAGAGTGGGAGTGAAGATATACGTGCAATGCTAAGACCCCAGATTTCAGACTGTCCATCTTGTCCGCAGTGAGTCTGTTAACAGCTGTCAGCTGTCACATGTCAGCGGATATACTCCTCCGAATTCTCATTTGCCGACGGCTGCCCAAGCCAAATGAGGGCTTGGCGAGGGGTGGGACTCTGTCGGTAACCTTCAAGTTGGTGCTGATTCAGCTGTGAGTACTGAAGTCCCTCCCTACATGAGTACCTAGATACCTTTCATCATTCTCGATTCCAGCACCATATCCTCAGTCGCCGCTCAGGCCGCACGTAACATTACCTACTCGGCCATATATGCTTCGATCCGTGAGTGGTATGCGATTTCTGTGCCTCAATCACTCGGATGGCCAGTGTACCCATGCCCCCTGACCATGTCGAAATGTTATGAGACGTAGACCGTGGTGGCAAGACCTAAAGTAATGGCATGAGAAGGTGTACCCGCTCAGAACCAAGAGCCAACATGATCAAGGAATCCACAGCGTGCTTCCCTGTCTATGCTCGAGTGGCGACTGACCAGGGGTATCATCACCAACGTTGCGGAGGGGCGCGTGTCTGTATGGTTTCTTGGAAAGAAATGAGCTGCAAATCCAGTCAAGGGAGGCTATCAAGCCAAAAGCCTGCTTCATCAGCATCACCATCGCCATCGTCATCTTGAAATTGAATTATTCTCCGAGAAATAGGATGATCAAATCAATGAATGGCTGTACGCACGGCGGCTTTGGGGAGCCCATCACCCCTTTCACGAACCTGTCTTAGAGTGGGGACGGAATGCTCAAGGGGCCATATCCAATCATTCACTTGAGCATCGAGTTATTTTCCTTTTTGTTTTTGGCTTCTATTGGGCTTTTGGTGGCGGCGGGGTCCTATCCCGGCGGGAGCAAGTCGACATCACCCATCGACCTCCCCCGGGGAGCGGCCTGATTGTTGTCGAAGCCCCCTGTTGTTATCGCGTCTCAAGCGCTGCCAGCTGAGTTTGAGTTGGGGGCAAGCGCGGCACGCAGGATGGCTGACGTTACGAATTTGGGAACACGGTCGGCGCCGTGACTAGTGGCGCCCCCTTGGTCGGCTTAGCGTCTGCCGAAAGGGGAAGACTCGAAGTACTCGAAGCTGGTGCCAGTCGACCTGGTGGTGGACTGACAATTCCCGAAGGATCTTCTTCTGACAAGACACGTCCGGTGCAGTTGACAAAGCACTTTAGCTTTTTTGGTAGTGAGAGGAGAAGAGAGAGATGCCTTTTTTGGGGGGGGGGGGAGGGCACAAAACGATAAACGGGAGCACGGTGATTCTCTAATCACGAGTCGGTGGCGTGTGTCACTAATGTTACAGAACAGCCCCCCTTCCCGGTGTCGTCGTGGCGTCGGTCGTCGCTGCCGTCGTCATCGTCGAACTGGAAGCTGTCGTTGCCGCCATTGTTATCACGTCCATGTTACAGCACCGGCCACTGGCGGGTTGGTAGAAGTGCCATAGATGTGGAGTCTTCGCGACGCTTCAGCGGCCATCACAGCGTAGCACTGGTCTGAACAGCTACCCAGGGGCAGACAATATTGCCAGAAGTACTGAATTTCAGCCCTTTTCTGACGAGGATTACGACTTTTCAATCCAGCGAAAGGTCAACATAACTTGACCAACTGAGCCCATCAGCTAAGCTTACTGCGACGACGAGCTGCAACAATCCCGCGTTCGAGAGGCATTCTTCCTCTTCTGTTTGTACCCTGTGTGAACGACTACGAGGTTGCGTCGTCTTGCGTTCCAGCTCATTCCTTCTCTTGCACTGTCCCTTCTCTCTCTCTCTCTCTCTCTTTAGCAGTTACCCTCCACCGCCCCGCTATGGCTCCTTCACTCTCCCGAGCTGCAGCACGCATGTTTCTAGATTCGAGCTTACGCGACCCGCTCTTTGGCATGTTTACGAGCTATCGACTGGCTACCTGCGGGACCCACCATCGCCCACCGAAACATATCAAGCGGTATACCCATGTTCTTTCCAGCTGGGTGGGACGGACTCTGGCGACGATATGCTCACAGATCATCCATATATCCACAGAACGTCCTCTGCTGACACCCGACCAGACTTTGCGGCCATGACAGACTGGCGTTGGTATCGACGCTGTTGCGGGATCCGACGGCAAGCCAACGAGGGCGGCAATATAGTCAAGATGATTATGATGATGATGATGATGATGTTGTAAAATAGCACAGAGGATCTTATAGCTGCAGCAGAAGGAGCTATGGCAAGTAGCCAGCTGCTTACTGGTGGTGAGGTGTGGAATTTCTGATCCGACCCGCCACAATTGCAGGGTAACCTGCACAGGTACCTACCTAGATATGGTTTGAGGTAGACGGGTGTAGGTATAGGTATGGGTAGAAGTACTAGTACTAGTGACGATGCCTAAGCTGCTCTGCCCAACTCATGATCGGAGACCCCGCCCCGCTGCTGCTGAGAGCTCCTGAAACCGTCATCCACCCCCCCGTTAAGTCGGTTGGGTCTGGTGTGTAGAGATGCTGTATTTGGCTGACGAGCCCCTCTAAACCGGCAGTTCCAGGAGGGCGGATTCCGACGGCTCGGTTGTCCGCCGGGTTTTGTGACTTTGTGGCGTGCCCAGCTAAGACGCCTGTCTCGTCCCGGCTGGAGCCACCCAAACTGTTCACTGTCTTTATTCTGCGTCCAGGAGGGCATAGGTTTCCCTCCGAGTCTCTATATCTCGCTCTTCTGTGTCTATACGTACCACCCCCTGTCGCTCCGCCGCACGACTAATGGCACACGACGAGACTTGACACCGGGCGGGTCCTCGGAAAGGTCTTGCTGGCTGCCCACCCTCCATTCACCCACCCAAATCTGTCACAGATCTTCCCCCCTTCGCCATCCGACGAGCTGTATCCTGGCCGAAATTGTCGAATCGTCTGTTCTGAATTGTTTTGGTTCTGCTGCCGCTCAGAGCGCTCTCGCTTCTCACTGGCAACAATCATTGTTTTCCCTCTCGCCATCAAACATGGCCGCCACTGCTATCTTCACTACCTGTCGTTGCTGCACCGACACACCCCCCCATCATACGGGGCCCCACAAGCGGCACCACACTGTTGAATCCTACACCCCTCTGATTGCATTCTGTCCCCCTTCTTCTTCAACGATACTACCGTACATGCACAACTTTTTTTCTTTTTCTTCTTCTCTCCTTCTCCTCCTCTCACACACACTCTCCATCCTGGCAACGGTAGTAGCAGCAGCAGCAGCAGCAGCAGCAGCAGTAGTAGTAACATCTTGATACATTCCCCTCCTCCTCCCACCTTCTTGCCTTCCTTTCTCCCTTCTTTCTCTCCTCGGTGCGAGCCCTCTCTTGTTTCTCTCTGCTCAGCCGGCACTTCAACTCCGGTTCCATCTCGGACTCCTCCACCGAGTGCTTTTCTCGACAAGTAGCTCCAAAAAAGCTACCGGTATCACAGGCTCATTCCCGTGTGTTCCTCCAGGAGGACCCTTCCCATACCCACCCCCCTCCGGCCGCAGCAGACGGGCCAACCGCAGGGCAGTCAAGTCAGATATACTTTTTGCACTGCAACTGCTGCCGACACTGCCGTAGGTGCGAGTTCCATGCAGGGAGTGAGCACCGAGTAGGGGGATCGTCGCGTCGCATTCTCTTTCCAGCCTCGAGACGGGCTAGGACAGCACATCCGCCTTGCCCAATCCGAGGTCGACCACCACGTCCTGAAGTCAAGAGAAGAAGAAAAAGAGAGAGAGGAGAGAGAGTGTGTGTGCATGAGAGAGAGAGAGAGAGAAGAGGCGCACACACCCACACGCACAAGCACCCACAAACGCGCACACGCACACGCACTCGCCCTCACCCACCCTTCTTGAAAATCAAATTAAAGAAAAACAGAAGAGAAAAAGGAAGGGGAAAGAGAGGCAATAGAAGAGATAGAGAAGGACAAAATCGGCATCACGGCAATATACTTGGGCTTCCTCTTCCAACTCGGCAAAGCATTTTCGTCTCACTCCATATAGCAGCACTCTCACACTTTCCACCGCGCCGAAACGCTGCTGCTCCTTCGAGCCTCACACACAACCACACACAGACACACGCGCGCCCGGACGCTCACTCTTACAACTCGCCCACGCAATAATTCCCATCTCCAAACAGAAGAAAAGCCACACACATTCATTTGCCTAGCCGCCAACCTTCTTTTCCTTCCCCTTCCCATCCCCCAACGCCCGGATTAATTGACCTGTCAACCTTTCCGCTTCTGCTTCCGAGGTCATCAACAACCAGGATCGATCTGATCGACACGAGCCCTTTTGCCTTGCCAAAAAGCTCTGGACCGATACAGATCGTTTCTTCCTGCTCCTGTCATCGCTCTCCTCCTCCTCCTCGTTGGCTGGGCTTTCCTCGGAGCATCTCTTAACAGCGCCGGAACTCTTTTGGACGCTTCCCTCGACTTTTCCTTCTACTGAAAGATGCCCGCCGCAGTCGTCTCTGCTCCGCACGCCCAGTTTCCCACAGGCCCAATGGCGCGGACATCTCAAGACGTCAGTCCTCGCTCAACATATCAGACCCAAGCGCCGGACGGTCACGAGAGGGAGAACATGAACAGCTCGACGCCGATTGTTGTCGCAGAGACGCCTGCGCCACAGACTCATCATCACCACCACCAACACCACCACCACAATCAACAGCAGCAGCAGCAGCAGCAGCCGCAGCTGTCGCCGCAACATCAACAGGTTCAGCACCATCAGCAACAGTCCCAGCAGCAGCCATCGCAGGCACCGACACAGGCACAAACACCACAGCAGCAGCAGCAGCAGCAGCAGCAGCAGCAGCAGCAGCAGCAGCAGCAGCAGCAGCAGCGACAAGATCCCTCGCCCAATGCCAAGCGGACCTCTCCAAACGCGTAAGTGTGTTGACACCAATGAGGCGAGATACGAGCTCTCATTTCCTTTTTCCCTTTCGCCCTCGCCCACAATTTTCACGTGTCTGACTTTCTCTTTTTCTGCCATTATCCCTAGGTTACGTCCCGGCCCGCCCAAGATCGTTGTTAAGAAAGAGCCTCCTTCATCGCCCGAGCATGTAACGCACAAGCGCAGGCCTCGTGAGCTCGACCTCAATAAGAACACCACCCGCCTCAACGGACCTGCCACTGCCAACCCTTCACTTGGCATGCAGGATGTTGGCATCGCCTGCCTTTCACCTGGATTTCAAACACAAGACCCCATCATGCGTGAGCAGTTGCAGCGCAGCATGTCTGTCCGTGAGTCGCAGCGCGCTCTCATCGAGTCGAGGCTGCAGAAGAATACACAAGGCTCGGGCGGTAAGTTCGGTGAGCGGTCTCACGAGGATCGTCATGACCTGCCAGGACCCGGCGGTCTGAAGGCTCCCCCAGGAAAGAAGAGAGGTCCTCCGCCCGGGCTTTCTATCGTGGCGCCTGCTGCTCACCACTTCGCACACGACCACCGCGCCATTCAATCTGCTCCGCTTGGCCAGACCTTCACCGGACGCGATCAGCCGTACCCCTCCGTGCACCCTCGACAGCCAAATGGCACGCCCACGTTCGGTAGTAGCCACGGCCACCACGTCCCCCCGCCACAGTCTGGAAACCGTCTCCCACCCATCGGCGACGTGGTTGGGAGCATGGGAGTAAGCGGCCATCCCAGGTCATCGCCGCCTCCGCCGCCACCGCCAGGACCCGGCCAGCCAGGAGCTCCGCAGGCACGTCCAGGCTTGTACCAATCTCACTCAAGCGCCGCCCTCTCTACACAAAGACCACCCACAGGCCCCGGTTCCTTCCCAGCATCTCCAGGCTTCCCACCACCAGGAGCATCAAGTCAACAGCAGCAACCACCGCCGCTACCGCAACAGCAGCAGCAGCAACTTGTGCCCAACTCTCACCCTGCTCCTGCACAAGGCCGCCCGAGGGATTACAGGTCAGCTGAGGAGGCCATTGCCGAGATGACACAGGGCGAGAAGGACAAGCAGCCCAAATATGTTCACTACGGAGGAACCCAGCCTCCAACGCCACCTTCACCACAACCAGGTCAGCAGGGGCACACACCCACAAAGAACACCAATTACGTGCCAGTCCAGCCGCCTCAGCACTATCCGCCATCCGCTCCAGCCACCGTTCCCTACCCTCCTCCATCGACCGGATACCAGAATGCTCCGTCATCGGCTGGTAGGAGGAGAGGTCGCAGCGAATACGAGAGGGACAACGGCAGCCCACCATTGGGAAGTGGCCCAAGTCCGCGCGGTCACAGAGGAGGCGCCGAGTTCGCTCATCAGATGGCAGCCAACTTTGGCCCGTTGGGAATGGGGAGAGACAGTCCTGCGACCCAGAAACAGAAGAAGGATGAATTCCTGCAATGTGTCGCAAGAGCATGGGATTTGTGGCACTCGTGAAGCAGGTCAAGGCCGGATTCGGCTGACATACTTGGTCATGGCATTTTCTTGCTTCAGCAACAGCTGGAGTGACCCACAAGTGTCTTCGGTGTGACAATCTTCAGCCGCCATGGAACACGGCAGTCGCAGAGCAGCTGGTCGTTTGCTTGTTTTGGGGGCCCTGCAATCGTGCCTCGTCAAAACTGGCTGAACACCTGCCAGCTTCCCTCTCTCTCTCTCTCTCACTTCGCAGTCTTGAGTCGCTACGGTGAAGCTGCCGTTTCAACGACTGCATTTCAGCTACTGGCCCAGTCTGTACGGAACTTCCACCCCCGTCTGGTAGCCTGCCAGTTGAATATTGACGGATCAAGCCATCTGGGTAAGAAGCAATCGAGGGAACTGCAGCCGTCATCATGAGACATGTTTCTTTGAAGAAGGCGGAAGTGCAACGGCGCTACATCTGCGGCCAAGGGCATCCTTTCAAATCTCGAAGAGTTTCCATGGCAAAATATCATCTTGCGGTTCAGCAATCGAAGTGCAGCACCTATCGGCTCGATGGTAGGCTGTTGATGAATCTTTTTCTTTATCTGGGTGGGTTCGAACGCGGTAAAGTCGACTCTGTTGTGCCGCCGAACAGACCAGCGCTTCTGGTAAAGTCTGTTTGGTGGCGGATCTCAACTAGCTGATCTTTTGCATTAACGAGGGAGGACGGCGTCTTGCGATCTAGACTTTTGGAAGTGCAAACTAGCTTTACGAGTGGGCAATTGAAGGGTTCAGGGTCAAAGACATGAGAGGTGCACTGGGCGCATGAAGGGAAGGAAAAGCATTTGGGATTTGCTTCCAAGTTTTTTACAACTTAATGATTGAGATGCGTGACCTTTGTTTGAGTTGATTCAGGAACTTTTTCAAGTGAAAGTGAGGTATGCTCAGGTCATCAAGTTTCTGCTGGAGACATTTAGCTCTCAGCCCACACTTAAATGCCCTCGGTAATGGTCCGATACAGCTCCACAAACTGAAAATATTTCTCCATGAACGCAGAGTCCAAATTTACCCGGAAGGGTTTTCTGCTTTCTTCCAGGCTGAAGTGAGAAGTCAAGCTATTACTACTAGTGCTGCACTCTTGCTGCAAAGCTGCTGCCTGGAAATGTAATTTCCAAGACGGCAAGCCCGGGTCTTCCACAAGTCATTGCTCCTTCTCAATGGGGATGCCGATGTACAGTGTGACATGGCCATCGTGCGAGAGAAGGTGCGGCTCACAGCCAACATCATGTCTCAGTCGAACACGGCAAGAGCTAGTGAGTAAGTGAAAGCCTGACTGCCTTGAAATAGAACGTTCTTCCGTTTTTTTCCCCCCCCCTTCCTTAGAACCTTGCACCACTAGTATTTCTGAAATTGCCATCTTCAAGATACTGGTAATGAAATCTTGATCCATTGCCAGCTCGCCAGAAGTCATATAAGTCCCTTTTGATTCCCGCTGCTTTGCGGCTCGGCGTGAACACTCTTACAGGATACGTACTGATCTTTATGGAAAGTGGCTTGTCACACATGGCGCTGGCTGACACGAAGCGAGGACAAGTCCATTCATTGCCGACCATCTTTCTTGCCTTAGAGGAGTCTCGGATTGCCTGAAGATGAAAATAACAGCTCTTCCGCGACTCAAGTCTTTCATCATTGATGATGCTATGTGACCCATGTGATTGCAAATTGAATTTGATACCGCTCAATACCGAGCGAAAATACTTGCCCGTGATTTACAACAGATGTCGGACCACATCTTGTTCTTTGGAGCTGGGCTTTTGACCTGACAGTCTTCAATAAAGCCAAAGCTATCCAAGTGAGCAATACGAGAATCTGACAGGCAGGCGACCGAATCCCTTGCCCCTGCACCCTGACTGGCTTCCAAAATTCAAGATGAAAAGAATATAAAATATTTGAAATGTCACACTTTCGTGCCCAGAAGCATCCAGCGCCTTGAGGCTTCTGTGCTCGCAGCAGGCGGGAACGTGAGGTTCTCACACGATGCAACAACTGTCACAAAGATTGCTGAATTCAGACGTCGTCAAAGTTCTGGAGCGCGTGGGAGGGCGCAGTGCGACACCTGTTGGGAGAAGATACATTATAAAAAAGCTGCTTAAGTTGGCCCGTAGCCCAGTGCACGTTATGAGAAGCTGATTGTCCATACAGGGAATTCCTCACGTCTCATTTGTCCGCAAGGAGGTCTATGTTTAGACCTCCTTCGCGAACTTGGTACATTCTGCCCAGACTTTTTCCAGCATGCCCAGGTTCCACTATGTTGTCAAGGAGGATGGTCACATATTTCGATAAAAAGCGATGAAGCAGAAAGGGGCAGTGTTGGAAAGGTATGACTGGCCTTTGGTGAGAGCTTGCAGAAGCGGAGTTTCTCTGACAGACTAACAGGAATGGCGGTTGACGGTGCATTTGCTGAGGCTCAATCCCGCGACACTAGGACTGCAGCCTGCAGCCATAGTCAGTCGCCAATTGGCAGGGCGGTTAGGGCTGTCACCGCGCCGCGCCTGAATCAAAACTCGTGGGACTGCAGAGGCACACCACCAGTTTCGTTTGGCAAAATTGTCCAATCATTGTTACACCACTTTGTTAATAACATCCGGGAATTTGTAACAGCCTGTGAGTGACAATACATACGGAAAGTGTATACCAACAGTCGAGTGAGCTGATTACTCAGAAGGACAGTGGTTATAGCATCGCCAAAGCTTTGGAGCCTGAGGATTTTTTCCTGTCCTGCCTGATGATTCTGCTCCTTTCCGGCTGTAATTGTACCGACCGGCTTTTAGATTTTCGAATACGGTCACCGACGCCGCTGCTGGAGACGCAACTTCCCCGCCACCCCCCTTCCCCCAAAGTTGCTTCTCTGCTGGTGATAGGTACGAGGACGCTGGCCAGATCTGGCTGACGGAGGTGGTCAGCGGATCCCCTGTGAGTTGTCGCCAGGTTGGTGTAAGAGCAAGGACTACCCTAGCGACCCACAGGTCTAGGGGCGTGGCCCGCCCTGTTCCCTCCTTCCTTCCCGACGAGGTGCAGCCAGGTTTGCCGCAGGAATGTTGGGCGACGCGGCGGCTAACTTGGACGAGAGATGGCGGGACGCGTTCACCATGGACAGAGATGGTACATTGAGAGCAATCAAATCAAAAGATGCGATAGGAGGGAGGGTGGAGAAAGAGTGTGTGCCTGGTACGGCGAGGTGAGTAAGGAGGTGACCCAGTACTATAGACGCTCCTGTATTAGATGTCCGTCCAGGCTAATCCTAAAAGGGTTATCGATAGGAAGAAGCAGCGCGTCCAACCGCCATCAACCTCCACCCGCTCCATGAATTTGAAACGCATCGAGCGAGAGCCCGACACTTGGTGCTGTCTCACCTGCTAAATACCGTTTGGCCTCAAAATTGATGGGCCTGTCCATTGTCACTGATTCGAGGCCCGTGTGCTCCGGAGTAGGGGTACAGCCTTTTCCCTGCAACCCGGAAGTGAATCGAATCGACGCGACCCAGCCCATGGCTTGTTATTCGAACATGACCCACAAGGAGAGTTCCATCAATCACGCTAAGTCATTTCTGATTGTGGGTTGCTTATTCTCGACGAGTCTTGCCGTTCAGCTTGCCCGGTTGAACTGTCACGAAACAAGATGTTGGCAGAGACGGGCGCTATCAGCGCCGAGTGCGTTTCATGTTGCAAATACGAAAGACTTTTTTCTGTCCCCCCAGGCTGCTCCACCACGCGTATAGCGTAGCTTCTCGCGACCATCCCACAATTTGAGCCGGATTTTTTGCGCAATTACAGATCTGGCTCAATGCTCGAAGAATCATTCTGGAATACATGAGAGACTCATAGGGGTTGGAGGATTTTTCCCCATGATCCGAGTCCCCAGTCGAGCCTCCTTTGCCGTGATTTGAGCGGCTTCATCGACCAGTCACGCCGGAGCGTTGCCCTTACTTCATCAAAGGCACTGAGCTGCGCCAGTGGCACAGAATATGCAGAGAGCATGTCCTGGATGGCTCTCGCATCCTGATCTAACCATGTCAATGAGTTTGACTGGTCAAGGCGGGCCCCATCGGCTGCATCCGGCCCACGGACCTCAGCGGCGAGGTGCAGTACAGCGCAGCACCTGGAGGCAGAGTACTCAGAGCAGCAACCCGCCTGCTTGTGGGACCTCACCTCACGCCGATTCAAAGCCTGCCTCTCATACTCCAAGATCTCATGACTACTGAGGTAGAACAAGATCAAAGTCACTGCTGCTCCCTCGACCTTAGCTGAGCTTTGGAGAGGTCTTGTCCGCGCGCCATATTCGGCCCTTAGCTGATGGGTAAGCCAGAAGGGCAGAAAAGTTCCATTTTTGACCAGCACCCCCGGCCCCCACCTGCGAAATTTGCCAAGCGTGAAAAGGTGAGGAAGATGAGAGCGCAGGGTGTGACCTCAAATGGACGTTACGCTTTTGCAAAGATGTATCAAGCAGCAATGAAGGCCGACAAAGCTCTAGCATCACACGGCTTAAGTAAAGCTGGGGCTGAAACCTGCGCGGTTGCTTCGTCAAGCAGTCGAACGTCGAGGCTCAAAAGCTTGTTGTTTCGTATAGGCATTGAGTAGCAGAAGACGCCACGTCAGATTGGTCGATGATCAGCTGCCTCTTCCACTACCACAGTGGCGGTTATTTCTACGCCTGAACCATGTGTTTAACTGGACATGCGTAGCGACGATCGCCCTCATTTTTATGATTGCTGAGGCGTTCTTCCTCCCCTCTCTCGTTTCTCTCTCTCTCTCTTTCTTCACCCTGTTTTGATTTTTCCTTTTGGGACTTTTCTTCATCTTCCAATCTCTCTGATCATTTCGCCCGCACGCGCACATCGGTATCTCCAACACTAACATCCACACCCACACTCATCTACCACTAGTACTCTCAGCTCAGGTGTCAGAAGCGTCACATGAGCAGGCCTAGATCGCCGAAGTGCTGAACCCTGGACAGCTGGGGGGGGTGCAAAGTAGGTGAGTTGGCAGTATGTGTGTGTGCGCGTGCGTGCGCCGTTGTGTCCAAGAGCTGAGGCGGTGCGCCAGTTCTATGACATCCAGTCCGCCGACCGATTTGATGCGGGCTCTCATCGGCAATTCCATTGGATGCCGCCACCTCCGACATGTCAGGAGTCCACTCCTTCAATTCGAATTCCGCGTGCTAGTGCGACACTGGAAGCCGTGAAGTACATGGGGCTAAACACGCGACAGATCTTGCACCAGCAAACGCCATTGTTTGATTGTCCACTAGCGGACACTTTTGCGCTACCGCGCATCGTGCGACTTGCCGCCATCTCTCCAATAGGGAACGCCGGTGCAGAGGCGCCAGAAGATCCACGGAAGCCAAGGAAATACCTGCTCCAGGAGCGCTATCAAAGCTTTGTCGTGCTACCGCTTCCAAGGCCCTCTTTTGACGGAGACTGGGGAAAAAGGTTTGACCGTCGTTTCATCTATCAAGCTTGTGAAGAGGAACACAGAGTGAGCGCGAAGGAGAGACAGAGAGAGAAGGGGGGACGTGTAGAGGAGGGAAAGGACCACGATCAGTCGAGACGGCAACGCCTTCATACCTGGACTCTGTCGAATGCTGCACCTTTACAACCCAATATCTCCGAGCTCGAATTTGCTTCGCTTCCTCTCCGTCTGCATTTTGCGCAAGCCTGCCAACCTACTACTTGGCTACCTGCCTGCTCTGGTCGTTGGGGCCCCATCTCTCTGAACGCTCCAGCTGGCACAGCAGCTGCTCGAATTTCCTTGTTCTTTGTCGCCTCTAGCTGCTTGCTGGCTTGATTCGCTGTCCAGGACCTGCCTATTTGCTCAAACGTTACCGCTTCATCAGTCACGAGCCTTTCTTGCAACTGCTTTCCCACCGGACCGCACTCATACTCCTTCACTGGAACTCCTCTTGGGCCGCTAACTCGCTTCACTTCACCTCGTTGTTTCCATAGTTGCTAGGGCTACTGTCAATGCTGCTCTCGCGGCGATGCGAAGTGGCCCCATCACTGCCGACTCTTCTGCTGGACCCTTCTCTGCACCAAAAGGATCTGCACTCTGATCCTGATCTTTGTTCCTTAGTGGGAAGCCGACATCACAAGCTCCTCCTCGATAACCGCCAAAGGACAAAGTTTCTTTTCCCTGATTGTGTGCTTTCCAGAGGATCGCTTTGCTCTCTTTTGATCCCCTCTACACCTTTTGTCTTTTCCCTTTCCCTTCTTTGCCAGTGTCATAGCAGGTCACTCGATCCATCCGCTCGTTCACTGGAAACCCTTGTGCCACTCGCTTTCCCATATGCCTTGACACGTGCCTGGCGCTCGACGGCTTTGCAAAACACCAGTCATTCCTTACTGTTTAAACCAAGACTGTCAAGGACTTGACGTCACTTCGACAGTCACTTCTGATACACCTCAACAACCGAGGTTCTCGTGTCTGGTATCGTTGCAATCTTTCCTTGGTGACTTTGCGAGCCATAAATTGGACACGTATAGGCATTGGGCTCACTCACGCTTGCTTCCTGCCGACGATCACTTCCTTCTGTGAACATTTGGGCTTGATCTGAGAGCCAAACGAACCACTTTCTACGGTCGAACAGAGACAGAAGACCCGAGAGCCCAGCCCGTCGATCCTATTGAGAAGCAGCAAGAAGAAGAAGATCAGGTGACTTGCCTGAGCGCGAGTCAAATACCACGACGATTGGGAAAAGGGTCAGCTGAAGGTGTGCTCGAGGGCAACGCGAAAGCTTGCTCTTCTCCTGCACAGAGACTAGATCTTTAATGAACGATTTGCTTCTGTCCAGAGGTACAATCGAGCGCACAGACCGTGTTTTGGCTGCGATCTTGGCTTTGTGGAACTTCCTCATTATCTGCGACAGACAATCAAGCTGCTGCGTTCAAAGTCGACTGAGGTCGGACGGGGCTGCCGTGAGCGGCGGCTGTGAAGAGCGTTGGGGGGGCTCGGTGGAATGGAAGGTCACGGCCATCGCGATCCGTATGGTCCACCAACAACGCAACAGCCACAGCGTGGGGCCATTCCTGACTATCGCGCCCTTGAAGGTCGATCTGTCACGGGACAATACGGACAGGGCCAGACGCATTCACAAACACCGGGCTTCGGCGGCGGGCCGGAGCCAGCTTCGCAGAGGTCTGATTCGAGCGCATGGGCTTCATACAGAGCTCAATCACACCATCAGCAGCCACCGCAGCCGCAAACGCCGCAGCAACAAGCACCACACCAACAGCAGCAGCAACATCATCAACAACAGCAGCATCAATATGCTGGCTCGTACCAGAGTCAGCATAATCCTTATGCTGCGGCTGGTTTTGGATCGGACCCGGCAAGGCAGCAGAGTCAGTATCAGAGCCTGATCGGATCTGGCATGCAGTCAAGCATTGCTTATGGTCTGGGCCAAACACACACTGGCTACGAGTCGGGGCAGCATTCGTATGGATCCCGTCAGCAGGGAGCCATGGGAAATCCGTCGGGACAATACCAGGTCCCTTCATTCTATGCACAGGACTATTCTGCCAGCCTCCAATCTCCGCCAGCAGGGTCAGCTTTCGGTGCGGATGACATACCTTTCGCCTCACCTTCGCAGTTTTCGGGGAGGCGAGAGATGTCTCAGGCAGGGTATGCGGCTCCAATTGATTACCCTCAGACACAGCCCTTTCTTTCCATGCAGCCACCGGCTATTACAGGCGCTCAAGAAGAAACCGAGTCGAGGAGGCCTAATTACTTGTACAGAGAATACTTGCAGAAGCTACGCGAATCGTACGAACAGATCGCGCAGGCTCAGCTCCAGGCGGCGGGTCCAAGCCTTTTGGAGGCGTCGAAGCAGCTGCTCGAACGCGTACAAGAGTTAGGTAGGTGCACGCAGGGGAAGGCTTTCCTTCTAGTGACTTGTTGCTGAACGTATGCCAGGCCTCAGTGAGGATGACGACAAGGCGCAGAGTCAGAGGCGACTCATGTGGATCGACTTCAACAATTGTTGGCTCGCATTCATGCAAAGGCTGAAAGAGATGTTGGAACAATCACAGCGAATGGGACAGCTACCGCAAGACCAGACCATCATAGAGCCGGCATTCCTAGAAGAGATGGGTGAGAAGCTGATCGCGTGGGCAGATGGGGTGGAGCGGTTCGGCTTAGTCGACTACGAGACAGGGGTCTGGGAAGAGGAGATACTTGACAGTGGGTTCCTTTTTTTTTCTTTTCTTCTTCTTCTTCTTGCTCCTCAGCTGGGGCCCATCCAGCTTGCTGTCATGTACCTTGTTGACAAAGATCGCAGTCGCGGGAGAATGCCGAACACTATTCGCAGCGCAGCCCGATTTGTTCGCCGAGGTTCAGCATCAACCGCCCTGACCCACAGCGGATAAGTGACATGGATCAGTTGGGCCAGCTGAGCAGCAGTTTTGTAGCAAGGGTTCCCTAGAGCAGCCGACTTCCGAGCGGACTCGGGATCTTTCCGTTGGGCGACATCACGTCACAGCCAAGGGGTGACACTGTCCGTGAGCTGACCGTTGGCTACTTGTGTACGGGATCAAGAGCTGACATTATGGGCAGAAGAAGGAAAAGAGGAAGACAATGATATACCTCTATGTGCCGTTGAAGCTGTCGACGGTGCTTGGGATGATGTCTTGGGCTATTCAGAGAAGGAGTCTCTGTAGTGCCATATGATGAAAGGATTAAACAGGGCCAAGATCGATTTCGCCGATTGGCATATGAGCTAGGATGTTTCTCAATTTGCCCCATAAAAGCTACCACGGTCAAAGAGAGAAAATGAGTGTGGCACAAGCACCAATACCGACAAGACATTGCCATTGGCGCTGAGATATGGACATATCGACACGTTGACGGATCGACACGGGTACTTGATAGCTCAGTTGGATTCATAGCCCAGCATATTTCAACATGATGAGGAGTCAGGGGACGGGGGCTCCGACAGGCTGACGGCGCAGTAAACGAAGAAGTACTGACGAGGGAGCATGGCATGGCATGGCATAGCATAGCATGGCGTAGCTCCAGGACAAAGAGGAATGATAGACAAAAGCAACAAAAATATGCAATCAAAGAAGATGCCGAACATGGCAACAGTCCTGTCTGATGCGGTTTTAAATCGTGCAGTACATGCCATATCTCAAAGTCGTGACCTGTAAACGTAAAAAAAGTCGGAGGTGTTCTCCAAAAGTAATATCAAGTTGAGCTGATGACGCTTAATTCGTGATGAGGCCCAATTGTCGATGACGCGTAAACGTCGATGCTTCTGTGGCCTGTTCGGGTTACTGCTGCTGTTGCTATGGCTGCTGCTATTGACGTCGCTGTCGTCGTCGCTGTCGTCGTCGCTGTCGTTGTCCCTATCCCTGTCACAGCCGCTTTTTCCTTATTCCCACCGTAATACCTATTGTGATAGGGCTTAGTTGCTACTGAAAATGGCACGAAGATTATCGCTCTCTGTCGTCCGAGTGAACAATTAAACCAGAAAAAGCGCACCTATCTTAGTTCGCGCGTTGTATGTTGAAAATACTGAGATCTCACAAGGCTCACATGGATGCTTGCACTGCAGCTCTGAATCTTCGATGATGATTTCTTTTGAAAATGAAGCTCCTTTTTTTTTTTTAGCTTCTCCTCCACCTCCACCACTTCCGTCATCAGCATTATACACGCTTCACCTTCGAACCATGAAACACAACACTACAGCCTCCTCCCCTTACCATCCCCATCATCCCACTCTCCCCTCCCCCCCAAGCACCACCATCATCACCACCATCTTAGAAATCCAAAGTCCTCCCCTCAGCACAACTCCGCACCGCCAATTCAATGACCCGAATCGTCTGGGCCGCCTGGACCGGATCGACCGGTGGCGGTGCGGCGCCATCCCCGGACCCGGACCCGGACCCTCGCAGAGCAGCCAGTACGCCGCGGTAAAAGGCGACATAGGTGGGCGCCGGGTCGACGGGTCGTTGGACTGTGCGCTGGAGCTGGTCGTTGTCAACCAGGGTCAGTGTGCCCCATTGGCTTTCGGGTTCGGTTCCAAACCCCGGGTCGTTGGGGCGCGCGCCGGCTTGGATTGCGGCTTCTTGCGTGTCGACGCCGTGCTGATTGTGGTAAGAAGGATGAAGGGTCAGTTGGGTACCTGGATATGTGGTTGAAGAGGTGGAAGGGAAGAGGGGAATGGAGGGTCGTGAGGTGGATGAAGTGGCCAGAGAAGGGGAGATGGTGATGGTGACGGTGACGGTAACGGTTGGGGAAGAGGGAGAGGGATGAGAGGAAGAGAGACGTACTTTCTTGAAGCTCCCCTTGCTGCCGCGGACCCAGAAACGGAGCTGTTCCGTCTCCGGGCTAATGACAGCGACCTTAGCCGTCGCAGTCATGCCGCGACTCGGGTAGTGCAGCAAAATGGTGCAGCTGTCGTCCGACTCGCGGCCCTCAGCTGCCGCCGCCCCGCCGCCCTCGCGCTGCGAGAAGATGAAGCCCGTCACCCGCTCCGGCGGGCCGAACAGCGCAATCACCTGGTCGACCAGGTGCGATCCCAGGTCGTAGATGCCGCCGTTGCCCGGTTTGGGCAGCCCCTTCCACCCCCGTGGCGGGCCGGGCCGGTAGCGGTCGAAATGCGTCTCGAAATCGACGATGCGCCCGAGCGTGCCGGCGTCGATGAGGGATTTTAGGGTGATGAAGTCGAGGTCCCAGCGGCGGTCTTGGTGGGAGGGAGAAAGTGGGGATTAGTTGGAAACATGGGATGATGGCTGGTGATTTGGTTTGAAGGGAGAGCGAGTGTTGGGGTCGGGAACAGCTGGAGTCCAAGCAACTTACTTTGAAACACGGTCAGCATCTTGCCGGCCTTCTTTGCCTTCAGGACTAGATCTTCGCACTCGTTGGCTGTCGGCGCGAATGGCTTCTCGACGACCACTGTAGTAATAAGATCAGCACGTCCATATCACAAATCTGATCCTCAGACTCCAAAGCCGTGTCTGCCACGAGCGCAGGTGTATTAACCAGCAAGCCGCTTCTCAAGTAACGAACCCTCCGCCTCGCTCCCATCCCATGCACACAGCATATTTTCTTACCATTCTTCCCTGCATCCAGTGCTGCAGCAGCAATCTCATGGTGCGTCTCTGGCGTTGTCGTAACCACCAGTAGCTCGATATCAGTGTCCGCCAAGAGGCCCGACAGGTCGCTGTAGTGCTTCACGCCCGGATGATCGGCAGTCACATCGTTGCCGGGCTTCGGGCTCCGCTGCAGAACGGCAGCGAGGTGCAGGCCGGCCACGTGCTGGATCAAGGGTATGTGGAAGACTTTGGCGGAAAGGCCGTAGCCGATGATGCCGACATTGACTGGGTTTTGGGGAGACATGACGATATGAAAGGGACAGGGATAGTAGTTTTAGATGGACGGCTTTGCTCTTACAAAGTTCACTGAGAGTGAGATTGCAGGAATGAAGGAGATGATGATCGTGAGATGGAAAGTGCAGCTGTGCGGGGCTGGGAACTGGACAGGATGAAGCGGATCAATATACAATGAGTTCAAAGGTTTCGTAGTGCAAAGCCTCCTCTCAGAGCAGCTCCGAGATGCCCACTCTCACTGCATTTTGGGATGCATTGGTCAGCATGATGCAAATATCGACAGTCTTCTTCACGTATTGAGGAAATTGTGTGGGATGCCGCTACCAGGAGAGATATGAAAATTGACAGGTATCCAGCAGGAGCTGGGACCAGAAGCCACTCGATATATGAAAATTTCAGCGCTGATAAATTTCACGGGTCCGTCCGCGCGTGGGATGAGGGAAGCTCTCTGTAGTAGCAGCGATGCCTCTCATCTTGCCTTGACTGCACTACTTCTTGCTTGAATGATCTGTACCTGACCCACTTCCGCTATTGCCATTCTCGTCTTTGTCGTAGGCGTCTTACGTCTCCAAAGCACAATCACCAGAACTTATTTTACGGAAGACTCAAATCTGAACGATATTTGTCTGTGGTCTCAGCCTTGTTCAGACTCGCACCTTTCCACATGCCTCGGACCTACATCAATTCAAGTAGACATTTTGAAATATGGACTTGAGAATGACATGGTGTCTCAGTTCATTTGATTTTATTTACTGTGAGTGGTTGCTACTCTGCGCAGTGTCCCAATATCTGGAAACATGGTGACTGATAGCTCTAATTCCCTCGCGAGCACTGTATTGCGATTGAGTCGCTTGATGTGAAGTTTAAACTACATACAAATCGCACTTATGACATGTGTATCATTCCCATCAAGTCCAAGCCAGCAGCGTCGCCATCCCCTGAACCATCTCCCTGACAAAACTTCGGCACCCCAGGAAGCTGCGGGAAACAGATTATCAAAGCCATGCGGCATGGCTGGGTAAAATGTACACCTTCGTCTTGACTTCCAGCTCCCCCCTCAGGATCTTCTCGAACAGCAGCGCCTCATCTCTCTCAGCGGAGGAGCCCCGCAGACCTGCAAGACGGTGGGCGGCCAGCCCTTGAACAGGCCGGCTGAGCCCCTGTTCCTCGTAGTCGGCAAAGATGTTCCACAGTGGACTGCTCACGTCGGGCGCATAGGCCGATGTGAGTGCCTCGATCATGACGCGGCTCAGCAGCACGGTGGAGGTGATCTGCTCGCGAGAGTGTAGGTCAGGGCCTCGGGGATGTCGGGATTGGCATGCCCATGAGCGGAGGCACGCATAAGAAGACGCCAGTGAATGGGTGTGCTAGCTTCTCTGGGCCGGTGGAGTTTTGGGAGATACCGCAGGCAGCAGACGGCGGCGAGGTTCCCGCCGGTCGAATAGCTAGCCGCTCAGGATGAAGCCTTGAGAGGGGATCCGCTGAGAGGCTTTCGGCGTTGGCTGCAACCTGTCACAGCCGTGGGTCAGCAAACAGTGGCAGTAGCCTTGCTTTGCATGCGCGACTAGAACAGAAAGTTATCTTACCCATCGAATTCCATCCCATGCATCATTGGGCGCAGTCGGGAAAGGGAAATTCCGGAGCCAGGCGGAAACCGATGCTGACCACAACAGCTCCGAGATCCTCGACAAAGTCCCAGAACTGCCTGCTCTGTCTAGTGTAGTTTCCGTAGACAACGCCGCCTCCGTGGAGATGGATGATCAGGGGACTTCCGCCATCAGGGGCCTCGACTGGCCGGTACACTTTGATGGGGATCCCATATCCGTTCGTGGCCGGAGCGTTGCGCATGAACTCTTCGACCGAGTCCGGCTCGCCGATGACATCCGCCTCCTGCCTCGTGCGGAGGTTCTCGCGCTACCTCAGCTCGAGGATGGTGATGTCGAAGTTGAGCTTCGACTTGGCGGCTGCCCAGAGCTGTAAGTATATGTCAAGCGGGAGCATGCGGTCATGGGATTATGGAGCGTACCTTTTCAAACTCGGGGTTTGGCGCTGCGTACACGGACCAATCCTCAACTGCTGCCATTTTCGTTTCCTTCCAACCCGAATGATGTGGTGACCCAGTATTTGAGATTGAGATGTTCCTGCTTGTGAGGCGATGGTCATGTCTCTAGCGTACTGGTGAAACCTGTGGTTTGCTTTGATTCAAAAAGTTGTATTCAATACGAGCCTCAGCAATATCGACCAATTTGGTAGCATCGTGACTCTCGCTGCTATCGAATACAAAACAGATGCAAGCCGCTGATAGCTAGTTCACCACATCACAAATGAGACAGTAAAAGGACAATATGAGTCAAATGCACCACCAGACTACCAGAGCAGCATTTCTGCCCAAAAAAAAAAAAAAAAAAAAAAAAAAAAGAAACACTTTCGAACAGCGAAGCGAGATAATGCTGCTTAGAAGACATATTTGAACAACAACAACGAAGAGAGGTTCTAGTAGTGACTTTGCCGAGAGTGAGATCTGCCTGGAAACAGGATTGATCCCAAGTACCGGCTGCCGCAGCACCGAACTTGGCGGGATCAGCCACACCTGCTGATATAGCTCTCGTTGTCAGTAAAGACCGCTGCAAACTTTTACTGAGCTGGTGAACGATCAGGAAGGAAGCTTCAGAATCTCTAAATGCATGAGACTTGCCACTACGACATTATCTACGCATTTCTACCATTTCCAGAGCATGCGCAGTGATTGTTTGAAGAACAGTGGCTAGCAGTCGAGCGCAACAAGTCAGACTGCTGGTGTGCATTCGCGAGACTGAAAAGCAAACAATCTTCCTTCTATCCTGAGTGGTACCTGATCTTTCCAACTCCTTTTGCCAATCTATGCTTCAATCTTGTCCGTCCCTTGTCTCAAGCGATACATGGTTTCATCCCTGGGAACACTGACCATCCCAAACTCCCTCAGACGGCAGATCTGGCGACTTCCGCACCCTTCTCCTCATCGTCCTCCTCATCCTTCGCCTCAGCTTCCAGTTGAGCAGTGATGGTGCCAGTGATGCCTCGGCCGCGGGTGCCGTCGTACTGTTGCACCTCCTGTGCTGATTCGTCATGTCCGAGGTCTGCAAAGATCGAATCGTGTTAGCTGATGAGTATTCATCACAAATGTCCACAAAAGGTATCTCATCAGTCATCTCAGGCTTCCAGTCATACTGTGAACCCTAAAAACGCCGTCAAGACTTACCATCAAACTCTGCATTCGGCTCCCAGGCCCAAAAGCGAAGCTTCTCCTTCTTGAATTGCTCAAAGTCCCAGGGTGCGTCCTCGAGCTGGTCCTTGTCGAGAAAGACGTATGACTGCGTGTCAACCTCCTTCAGTACCGCACGCTTCTCCTGATCTTGGCCCTTGCTGGCTGCAGCGAGGACTTCGTCCACGCTGCCAGTCAGCACCTTGGCCCTCACGTCGCGCCGCTCATAGTCGCTGCCCTCAAACGTGTCGAGCCGCTTGATGTCCATGGGCGTCAGACCTGTGACGAAAGTGCCGAGCACGCTGCCGGACTGCGAGCCTGCGTCCAGCGGAACGATGCCCGGATAGTCAGCGTATCTGACGCGGTGGCGTGAGAAGCCGGGAAGAAGGGCTGGCCGGATGCTGAGGAAGGCCTTCTGGTGGTCAAGCGGTTTGGCGGAGCCGTAGATGACACGGTAGAGGACTCCAGGCGCCATCTGAGCGATCATCGTCAGGGAAAAGCCAAAATTGTAGATGAGGGATGACTTTGAGTTCACTGAGCATGTGAGAGCTCTTCTTTCTGACTTACCAGAGTACCTATAGATCGTCGGTCAATTCTATGTTCAACTAGCAACACTTTTAGACCTTGTAGATTCGTGGGTATCACTCACCATAGAAGAAGGCCGTGTGGTCTGCCATCTTGTTTCTTGGCTGAGAATTGAAAGGTATGCTGTTTGAGCTTGAAATGTTTTCGAGGATTTGAAGCAAATGAGATGCTGCAGCGGTGCTGAGTCTGTTGCTGTGGTGGCAGGCTGATCAGAAAAGTGATGATGATGAGAATGAAATGGAGACTACCAGAGCAGCTGTGCAGGTTTATGTATCCAATCTATCCAGCTGGCACACTTGTCCAGGGAAAATTTTCTCCCACAGTCCAACTGTTTGGCTAGTGACAACACGGTACAATTCAGCCTTGAGTTTGCCTGTCAGCGCGCAGTGGTGTAGCGACTACCGTCCAGGAGAATCGCTTCGATTGGCCCAGTGCTGTTTGACACAATGATTCACGACTATGAAAATGAAAGACACACGTAGAATCTAGAATGACAGATGAACTTTCCCAACAAGGAAACACAAAGAGCAAGAGAAGCCTTCCGAGACAGTATCAGGACGACTGCATTTGGCAGAAAGAGAAGAGATAAGGGGCTTGCGGGTGCCCGCGCTGCCTCCACCCCACATTCAATGTCAATAATTGGGGGGGAGGCTGTCAGGCATCATAGGCTTTCATCAGGCTGCGCAGGGCTGAAAAAATGAAACCGCTCTGCACTAGGGGTCATGAGTAGTTGAAAGGCTACAAAGCAGAAGCTTGGGTCTTGGTGGCGATAAGTACGGATAGTGCCTTCTTTATTCAGATGAAAGATCTAGGTACCGGGTTGCGGGCAGGCACGTCGCGGTGGAAGGCGCACCCGAGACTACGACCATGTCGCGATAGCGGAAGATGTCACCTTGGGTGCTGATGGTGAAATACTACCTAGGTAACCACTTGAGTGCAATTTTGATAGCATCTAGTGGTACTGAAACATATTGCAAGAAATAAAATTTCCATAGCAAGATGGCTCAGCTCACTGGCGGACGGTGATTTCTACGTGACGAAAATTCTGTGGCGATCATCAGCATTTGCCGTGGTCATCAAGAGTACATAGATCGTAACTAGACAGATAGACAATCAGACCATGGCTATACCATGCCTATCCAGTGTTGGGCGTTTCTTTGCTCAAATTCCGCATGGAACA
Source organism: Erythroxylum anguifugum (assembly GCA_027478595.1). Lineage (NCBI taxonomy): Eukaryota > Viridiplantae > Streptophyta > Magnoliopsida > Malpighiales > Erythroxylaceae > Erythroxylum > Erythroxylum anguifugum. Next base: position 127,280 of record JANIPN010386141.1, read on the forward strand.
TGAACTGCTTGCTTTGAGATGCTCTCTGAGCAAGAATGAGCTATGTAATCCTTTGTAACTCTATGAGTCAAACTGACTCACAATTACTGAGTCTCGGTTAGGCAAGTATTGCCACAGATGGCCTGTCAAGCAGTACTACTGGTGCTGGTAGCTGAGCAAACAACAGCTATCGCACCGTGGCAATCATGGCCCTTGCATCTTCTTCCGCGCTGTCATCGCCAGCAGTGCCTGCCAAGACGCCAGCCTCACGCAGACTGTTGATCGTCTTGACTGCCACCTTGGCATCCACCCCTTTCACCTCGGTGCTGAAAGTGACCGTCTCCAGCCAAGCCTCAGCATCCTCCCGACTATAGTCCAGCTCGGTGCTGATGTACTTGACGGCTTCATCCTTGTGCTCGTTGAAGTAGGCGATGCCCTGGTTCAGTTTGGGAAAGAGCTCTGAGTCGAGACGTGCATCTTCTGGATTGCTGGCCACGATCTTCCAGCTCGACCATGGCGTGTAAATGTCGCCGACACGGCGGATCTCACCGTTATCATAGTATCGCTTCGACGTGAAATGCTCCCACATGAAGAAGTCAGCCGTGCTGTCGTTCACGCCTTCTCTAAGCTTTGCAAACGTCTGTAGTGGCACGAAAGTGAATGGATCTTTCGACTGTGATGATGAAGAAGAAGAAGGCGAAAGCCAGCCGTTCTTCTCTGCTAGTACGTACGCCATCACGTAGGAGCCACTGCATGCGCAATTCAGTCAATGTTGAAGAAGTAGGTATCGCACAGCCTAGCAAATGGTCTCTAGCAAGACTGGATTTATTTACAACTTACCTACCGATCCTGCTGACGCCACATTTTCCACCTTTGAGCGATTCAACGTCCGTCACATCGCCTCGCTTAGAGCCAGTTGATACGGCCCAACAAAGCGGCGATTCGACGAACGTCCCGACAAGCTTGTAGCCACCTTGGGCCTGGCTTTCGCCAGATTTCTTGCCCAAGCCGGCTATCCAGCCCTCGGTCAGGCCGATGCCCACATCAATCTCGTTGGACCGGAGGGAGGTGATCATGTGGCCAGTGCCGGAAGGGAAGGGGATCAGATCCGCGTTGAGGCCATAGTGCTGCTTTGCGAAGTAGATTGGCGTCGAGAAATGCTCTGAGGTGGTTCATTAGCTTCAGCCTTGCTTCGTTGTGGTTATCAGTAAAGGCTTTGCGTACCTGGGACGTAGCCGATCCTGAGTGGCGACTTGCCAGCCATGGTTGAGGTGAAGCGCCTAAATACCGCGCTCATGGCGTTGATGAACTTGGAAAAATCACATTTAAATCAAAAGTAGACTGAGCGAACTATTAACTCGTTCAAAGACGACGCCCTGGTGGATCATCTGAGTTCACGCGCAAGCTGCAAGATGGAGAAGGACTCGGGCGTAGCCGGCATGTGATTCTCGTAACTCATTCGTTTTACGTCAGCGAGGCATTCAGAGCGACTCGTATCACTTGATAGCAGTTCCTCACGCTCCCACACGCACGCCAGAGTCAATCTTGGACTTACAGACATCATCTGAGGTATAGATTATGTACTGCAGCAGTCTTGCGACATCACGCTGTCGCTTGAATGCACATTTAGATGATCATCCCTGCTTTCTGGGCTGCTCGCACGCCTAAGCGTACTGATCATTGCCATCCGGTGGCTGCACACTGAAGTTGCTATTCCTGCCGGATTGAATTAGAATGATATCTGCCTGCTGGTGAGCATTTCTAGGAATTCCGAGTCCGACAATTATCGGGCACTCGTTCATCGTTCGCTGAGGACTTGAGAGCACGCCAAGACCATGGATCTGGGAGTTGAGATGCCATGGGCGTTCCAAGTCAGTAAGACCGGACGAGAGCCAATCTGCATCTGGGATGGTATCTGTAGATATTTCTCTCAGAGGATATCGGAATTTGAGTGGCAATGTAAAGGGCACATGCATCAATACTATATCGTCAGTCGCTATCTACAGTCGCCGCTGTCTGCTTTAATCTTCACGAAACTCGGCGGGACACTCGAAGTGAGGGCAATGCAATCTATACCTCATTGTACGAGGAGGCTCTATGCCGATCTGATACTAGAACACAAATTGCTATAGCTAGGTCTCAAAGTCACAACTTATCTGCCAGCTCTAGTCTGGATTCAAATTTGGGAGACAGTTAAAGCCGAGCTGTACATTTTGAGCAGCGGACCGTAGGGAGGCGCGGAGGCCAAATCGAGCCGCGTCCGGCCGCAGATTATGCCGTGTATAGGTCCATTCACAAAAAAGACGCACACTCTGAACAATAGAGAATCTAGGCAGATGCAATTGTGAAGTCTATAAGAGCTCGTCTGACAGGCCATTCTGTTCACGGTCATCATCAATTGATTCTCCATATTTGTACAAACACTCAAAACCAAATTCAATCATGAAGGTCATCATCACCGGCGTCACCGGCTTCATCGGCAACGAGCTGCTCGAACAATGCATATCCAGCCAAGACGTTACAGAAGTTGTCACCATCTCCAGAAGAGCATTGCCAAAACGGCTATCAGAGAATCCTAAAGTGACCTCGATCATCCACGAGGATTTCTTAAACTATCCCAAGGAGCTACTGGATCAACTCGCTGGAGCCGAAGCATGTTTCTGGTAAGAGCGCACCAACAAAACGCTTGAATCTACTCTCACTACAGCTTCCTAACACTCACCAGGTGCCTAGGAATCACAAAGTTCACACCAGGCATGAACACGCGCCTGATCGACGTCGAATACCCACAAGCGGCCGCACAAGCCTTCTCAGCCCACCTAACGCCCCGCCTCCCCCCAAACACCAAGTTCCGATTCCTATACGTCTCCGGCATCTTTGCAGAGAAGAACCAGTCCAGATCCCTGTGGTTCCTCGAGCAAGGCCGCAAGTCGCGAGTAAGTGCAGCCTTTTCACCAACTGACATGTACGGTTCATGCGGGAATTTACCGTACTGATGAATCCTGTTTCCAGGGAGAATCCGAAGTCGTGACGCTGGAGTTTGGCAGGAAGCATCCTGAGGTGTGGGAGGCGTACGTCGTGCGGGCTGGCGTGGTGCTGGAGAAATCCGGCTGGACGGCGTCGCTCTGGCCGATGCTGTTGAGCGGCTGGTTCGTCAGGGTCGACCAGCTCGCGCTCGCCATGCTGGCCATCATGCTGGAGCACGGCCCGAGCCGGACGTTTGAGAACCCTCTGCTGGTGAGCAAGGGCAGGGAGGCGCTGGCTCAGATGGCGTGAGGTGAGGTCGGTTCATTGGTTTCCGCGAGATTTAGTGTTGAGATGTGGCGTTTCTGAGGGCGGCTGCTCGGGTGAAATGGTTTTCCGATTCGAGCTAAATGCTTCTTGAAGGACTATTGTACGATATGAGGTTAGTGGGGAAGGAAGTTGGAACAATAATGTGATAATTGGCCGTCTTGCGATACTTCCTCTTTGTGAGACCTGTTGTTCGAATATAGTAAATCCAAACGCATTCGGTGATAAAGACAGCAACCTCTTTGCAGCAGAGTACGACAACTATGTGACCTGTAAGATCGTCACTTGTGGTGTAAGGATCAGTTGAATCACAAATGTGAAAATGCAATGATGACCTCATGGACGAATGTAGCTGCAATTGATATCAAGAGGATGCCATATACTCCCACGCTTATATCGTCAGACTGTCATGATCTTGTCGTGCTCCGAGTATGCAGATTGTTCTCGAGAGATCCTGCGTCTCGGACACGTCGCTCATCTTCAGGCATGCAAAGACACAAAGTCAAACGATCTTATCATATGCCTCGGCAGTATCACGCAAAAATGACTGACCGCTCCCTAAAAGATGTCAAAATAGTTTAATATCCTGATGATTTCATTGGGCTTTTGTGGTGCTCCGACTCTGACGCCGGACTTTATCTATAATGGTACAAGCACCGACACACCGAACGCTTCATGCCGAGTCTGTACAAAGGAAAAGCAGGTCGTCCATCCGGCGCTCAGAAAGGCTGTTCATGTCAGCAACGAGAAAGCCAGGGATTCGTGGAAGAGCAGTCGCTCATGGTCGTGTCACTCACGTTGTCCGAGGGAGGAACCTCCTTGACGAACATGTCGCCAATCAGCGGCAGCTTCTGCATAATGTCCTTCCTGACGCGGGGAACGTCGGCGAAGAAGAGCAGGGCGCCGGTGCCTGCTACAACTCCCCAGAAGGCGGCGCCGAATCCGCTGTAAGCAACTTGTCAACTGATGGTTCTCGACGCCACACACGGTCTTCCCAGCTTGACACCGCATTCAAGCAAATCCGTCTCTTTTTCCCTTCCTCTCTCCCTGCGCATTGTTTGGGGGATTGTACGTACAACTTCGTAATGACCTTGCTAGAGATGCCGCCATAGTGCGTTGGGACGGTGTACCTGTTGCCATTTGTCAACACTGCTCTTTGCGTATCGTCTTCAAGGAAGAAGCATGAGGCCGGAGTCGTACTTAGGGGCGTATGGCGATCGGTACGCGGTCGGGTTCTGCTTGTTGTGCCACGAGTGAACGCCGTGGTGGCCCGAGGCCAGGCGAGTGAATGTAGGCTGCATATTGGCAGATGGGAATGCGGATCAGTGATGAGTGGCGAGCTTGGGAATCGAACAATTGGACGTCGGTCGTCTACGGTAGAGCTTCACGATCTTTTGCGGTCGTCAATGTCAGGTCTTGGCGGTGCAACGGGCCGAAACGGAATCACGTGCGTGGACCAATGGCAGCTGGGCGGGTTTGAGAGCACCAGCACGGCTTTAAGATCGAAATGTCCGTAGCGGCGCGTTTGGATGGCTACTAGGTATCTGGGTACATGAAAGTTTTATTTGCATCTTCAGTTCTGGATTTGATAGCTCTGCATGAGCTTCTGTTTAGTATGCAGGCGTCGGATCACTGCATTGGCTTTGTAGAGCTGATCGAGAACAGAGGGTGTAAAGGTCAATATACTTGGTGAATTCATATATGGGGTATCTAAACTGTAGAAATACATCACAGTGAGAAAGGACCATGATCATGATGATACAACCCGAGTTGAAGAGCCTCTTTCTCCCACATGACCACCAGAGTACCTGCCAATAAAGGGAAGTTTGTCGAGTATGCACTTTCTGTTCAACGGCTGGCGTTCGCAACAAAGCCCTCACTTGCGCTCTCCAACGGTCGTTTCCATTACGGGCGGTGGCATGATACGAACATCTTTCCATACCTCGATACCGTTAAAAATACCTTACAGCCACCCCTGTTGAAACATCAGCAATCCAAGACTGGGGTAGGGCTATCTAACCCTCAGATGCGGGGCAGTAGATTCGTCTTTGAGAAGCTCAGTAAGATCTCTGCACCATACGAATCGTTAAGCTCTGTATCATTGCACTGATCCATTGATTGGTACATTAGATCAGTACATCATAATCAATTATATTGTATACTATTTCACTCGGAACATCTCGATCTGTAACATTGTGCGAAAAACAAGGACTAGATTCCACACGATAATCTGCTGCAGTATGATCTCCAACACGCAGCCAGAGCTTAGTCCATGGCAAAGGCAGGATTGCCAGCACCCAGATCGCAATCTAGCGAACTTGGAGGGGGGCACCAGAAGCCATCCAGAACGCCGGGACGCACGCCTCCAGTCAGCTAGACCCAGAGGCCAAAAACGCAACCTTACCACGCTGTCGGGGACTTTCCCAGAGGGACACACAGCTCTAGCCGTGCGCCAAGCAGTCATGACTTGAAGCGCGGGTTCCTGCTAAAAGTTGGGCTACAAGCGAGCAGCCTGAGGTGATGTGGAAGTTGCCGTGCGATGGCGTCTCGACGGAAGGCACAGAGTCGCATGAGAGCCAATAAGGCCTTGGACTTGGCGGGCACGTTATGAGCGGGACGGCCGTGACTTGCTCAAAAGCGCGCAGAAACATGTGGCTTGACGCTTGATCCTTTTCCAGATAGATGGCTTGGGCTTTTGCGCTGGGCGAACGCCGCAGCAACTACTACTGGTAGCAAGCCATGTCCTCTCAAATCTTGGGAGTAAGCGAAAGGGATGTGAAGGAGGGAGAGACACGATCTTTGACATGAAGAGATTGCTTCTGTTTGGCTGAGATATCCGCAATGAAAGGGTGGTCCTTATCTGATAGTAGAAACATACAACGACCAACAGAGACAACTTTCGGCGCAAGGTACCGCAAAAGGGCAAAAGTGCTGCAAGATACCCATCCAACTGTTTGTTGGTTGGTTAGTTGTTTGGACAGATCATCCATCATCTCAAGGGGCGAAAAATAGCAGAGTTCAGATGTTGGCGGCACGAATTCGATGGACCAATAAGCGAGGATCCCCGGAGGGAGTGCCAGTGAGCGCTGCCATGCCCGTTCTCGCACCATCAGCATCGTGTTCCAGATGACCACCAAGACTTTTGCCAGCCGCACTAGCAGCAGCCATTACTACCGCCCGTTACCTTCTGGGCTGCTACGGATGGCATCGGCACACTGACCAGTGAGTCTAAGCTTCACGAAAGACAAGGAACGAATCTAGAAAGAAAAGGCACTTCAAGCCCCGAGCCGTCATTTTTCCCATGTTTCTGATGATTAAACACTCACCGCCTGAGATGATTCTAAAGCACGTGTCACTCTGGTGTATTTACTTAGACCTTGAAACTTCAAAAGAAGATTCAGAGCCTGAAACCGTGACTCAAGCCTCGGACTCGGAAGACGCGCCCAAAGCGGCGAATCCGACACCTAAATCTACGGGTGAAGTATATGCCCGCGAGATCTGAGCTTGTTTCGCCCAGCGTTCGCTTAGGCCTTCCAGGCGCAAGCAAGCAAGCAAGAGAAAATGCGGGAAGGTGTTAGGGGCCCCGGGTCTCTTGGACCTGGGGAAAGGCGGGCCTTCGCAGCGGGGGGGATGCCAATGCTCCAGGGGCCGTTCGTCATCTTCTTGCCAGCTAATAACCAAGCGATCTTAGCGAAGCACTGGCAGATCACAATAATAATGCTGGTACAGAAGCCTGAGCCAGCAAGCAGCGCACCCCCAGAACAACGGAAGAAAAGGTATTAGCTTCCCGCTATTTCCCGCCCTTTCGGCCCCGAAATCTAGGCCTGCGCTCAACTACCGCGAATTCATTCAGCGAGAGAAAACAGAGGCCACTACTGACAGCAGGCGCAAGCAGTGCAGACAGAGAGAGACCACACACACACACACACACGCACGCACGCATGGTCGGATCCTGCAGGATGCCAAACCCCGGCCCTGCGCCTGCACAAAGAGAAAAAAGGTGCGTGTGTCTGCCTGCCTAGTATGCGTGCTGGGACTCGAGTATTCTCCGCGGCTGCAAGAAGCGTGCTGTAGCGCGAAAAAAAAAAAAGGAAGACGAATCCAAGGACCGCTCGCTGCGAAGCAGAGATGCGAGCACGCCTATTCCACCTGCATGCATGCATACATGCATGCATCTGGCATCTTCCAAAGTTACAAGCTTGCATGCTGCAGGGTCTAAGTATGATTCCAGCGGGCCCCGCGCTCTGGCGGGGGCGGCGGGCAGGTTTAGGGGGGGGGAATGCGTGAGTCGGGTCGCGCGCGCGCGAGATCACGGAATCGAATTTCGTTGGCCCTTTTTTCTTTCTGCTGCTAGTTGGTTGGATTTCTTTCTTTGCACATCACTGATTTTCGCTCTCGTCAATCTCGATCATCTCATTCCCTTTCGTCCCTTTTTTCAGTCGATGAATCATTGCTAGTTCATTGATTAGCATGGGATTTCGTAATTATGCGTAGGTGTAGATAGATGATCATTAGAGAGAGAAAAAATTGGGGGCCAGGATTTTTGAGCGTGAGAACTCATGGGATTCCCGCGGCGTGGCGTGCTGCTGGTGCTGCTGCTGGTGCTTACCTAGGTACTTGAAAAAGAATAGCCAACAGGTACGTCTGACTGTTTCCAACAGGCACCGTGGGCTTGGTGGTGGTGGTTTGTCTGTGGTACTGGCGGGCAGGTACCGGGACAGGTACCGGGCCAAAGTTGTGGCGATCACAGAAGATCAACACTCGGCGTGAAGCGGCTGTGCTGCTACGGTTGGATGTACACGCGTGCGAAATACTTTCCCTATCAAATATAATGAAACAAATTGCGAAAAGCCTTGGCAGTAGTGTAGAAAATTTCTTTGAATTTGCAGTTCACGCCAAAAATAAAATGGTGGCGGAAGAGCGAAAAAAGTGTCTATGCTAAATGCTGGGTATCTCGTTTCGTAATGAAAATTGAAGAGTAAAAAGGGGAGCGAGCTGGTGGAAGAAGAAGAGAAAAAAAGGGCGGGAAAGAAATGTGGCAAACGGGATCACAGCTTTGACTCCGGCGCCCTCCTTCGTCCCGTGTCCAAGTGCACTTGCTGGACCGCCTTGGCCAGGCTATCGCGCGCCTCTTCCATAGTGAGCGGCGACAGACAGTCCGAGGGCGAGTGCTGCTCTTGTGACCCGCCGGCACGCACGTACACTGCACGCATGTACAGCTCGCCGCCCGGCTGCATCTGCCTGATGTTCTCCGCCCACGACCTGTAGATGTCGTCGGCCTGTGGCGATGTGAGCGCCAGTCCACGCGTTGGGCTATCGTATCCCGACACGTCATCCTCAACGGTCTGAGCTTCAGCCTCCTGCGGTCGCAACGCTTTGATAATCTCGCTCATCTGCTCCTGTGCGTCGGCGAGGCACGCTGGCGACAGCTCACACTCCTCCTCGGTCATGACGTGGTGGTGCAGCATTGGAGCGGTGCCGTACGAGTCGCGTCCAAGCAGTCCGGATGCTTCGACGCCGCTTGAAGACTCAACCGAGCGGAAAGAGGGCGTGACGTCGGAGAAGCTGTACTGGTCAGCGACTATCGAGTTCGACAGCTGCGAGTCGTTCGATCCTGATCCGACCGACATGACGGCAAGCCCGGCGGGCAGGGCCAGCCTGACATCCCGTCCGTAGAAGCGAATGGTCTGATCCAGAGACTCGCGTTCACGCTTGATGATGAGCAGAAGCTGCAGCAGACTGAGCGCGAGGCCGGTGCTGGAGCTGTCGCCGGCCAAGACGATGGATGATGCCGGCACCGGCGCGTGAGGGGCACCTGGCGGTGGGGCGAGCAGAGAGAGGTAGGCGTGGAAGACATCGAGCAGAGCCTCGGGAAAGGAGTGCTGAGGAGTCATCCTCTGCCGAACGCAGAAGCCTCGTCCGCCAGTCTCAGCCACCAACTTGGATATTGACTTGAAGTTTTCTCTGCGAAGAAAAGGGTCAGTCAGCACTGAATGTTCAGAAGGGGGGGGGGGGGGTTCCACAACAGCTATCTGTTGGTATGGAGGCAAGTGCTTACCGGAGGGGAGACCCATGCACGTAGAGGACGACAGTGCGACTTGTTGAGTCGAGCAGCATGGATGTGTACTTGTCCGTCTCGGAAAGCGTGCGCGTCGATGCTGCCGTGTTCGAGATGTCGGTGCGGCGGCCAACCCAGAAGCCCTCCAGAGTTCCGTTCCGCGGGCTCTGATATCGCTCGTCATCTCCGTCGTGAATGTTGAGAGCCTTGCACAGCAGCTGCCGCGACTCATCCTCCACCGCGACCCTTGTCTTGAACTTGCTGACCCACGTAGTCGACGATTCGGCTGGCTGCTGCTGTGCTTGCTTGCTGTTCACGTCCTCCGCCATGCTCATGCTGCTGAGGGCGAGCACATCATTCGCTTGCAGCGTCCCCTTCCAGTGTTTGTTGAAGTTAGCGAGGGTCCAGTAGGCAGCCATTGCAGCGGTAGCGTTCAGGTCTGATTGAGAATGATGATGAAGATCCTTTTCTTCTCAAAATCTGTTTCTCTGTGGCAAAACACAGATCACTGAAAGACGAGCGCCGCAAGCCCATCTTTGTATTACCAGCACAGCCCTGCGTGCCTGATGGCGTATTTGCTTGGTTGTGTGTGTGTGTGCCAGTGCTTGTGCTTGTGCTTGCTGGTGCGGCGGCCTAGAGTGCCGGACAGCGTGTGCTTGGAAGCTGACAAGGACCGGTCGAGCTTTGGTTTCCAGGTCTCGGCCGCGACGGGCTTATGCAGGTCGTCAGCCCGTAGAATAGCATCCGTTCGCCTCGTTTTCTCTCCCTTTCCCGACCCTGCCGCACTTTCCTCATAAGATACTAGCGCCGTTGCGGCTTCGCGCCTGCCCTGCCTCTGGCCTCTCTGTCCCTCTGCGCCTGCCTCTCTACCGGAACAAGCAACGGCATTACGAGCCTGAGGCGGGAAGTGGTATAGAATACGGGGCCTGCTGCGAAAGGGCAGGAGCGAACGGGAAAAAAAACCGGTAACGCAACGTGACATCATACCAGCCGCGTAGTCGGAATGGCAAAGTTGTGCCCTTCGCCCTCTACTCAGTGGTCCGATAGCCGTACAATCCGAAGATCTTCAAATCGTGCACCTATTCCATCATTCTTCCGTCCGCTGGCAAGAAAACTCACTCAAGGCATCATAGTTGCGCCCCGGCTGCCACGCGTTTAGACTCTGGCACCAAGGTGACGGTCACACTGCGTCGACACACGCTCACCTGATTTCATTTTCTCTTGCTGCACCTTAGAACTGGCTGTCACAACAGGCCCATTGTCTGACATGGCTCGTCATGAGCCATCATTTTGACGATCAGCCTCGATCGTGATGCTGATGAATGGCTGATCGATGTCTAACAGTACGATCCATACTTTGATCTGACGTGCCTTTGACTTTCGACCGTTGTCACATATCTGCACGACGATGTAAGAGGAAAAGGGGTCCGGACAGTTGCGCACTCTATTTTGTTTCGCAAGCAGTCGAGTGTTTGAAGATCACGGGATGGGCTATTATTTTTGTGCGCAAGACGATTGGTTCATCGCAAATGCCTGACGACTATTACATGTGTCGTACGTCTGTGTAAAGCAGAGCAAAGCAAGTTATGAGTGACGTGTGATTTTAAGTACCTTGTTGCTTGCGAGTCGAGGTCAGACGCTGCTGAGAATGATCGCAAGCCTTGCTCTCCATTCCTATGCTCAGTCTCACTATTACGCAGGTTTGCAAGATGCCTAGCCGCTAAACATTAGTGCAGTGAGCCTCTTCATACGATGAGCTGAAGAGATCCGCTCATATACCCGCGGTAGAGAGCGCATCACCGACACTGTGTCCGATTGAGCCGAGCAATCCGTTGACGCCGTCGGTGATGCTTGAGCTCAAAGTGCTTTCGTTGCCGGCAGAGGCAGAACCATTCGCATCAGCGTTGGACGATGAAGAGGAAGAACCGAAAGACCCAGAGTCCGAAGAACTGGACGAGCCCAATGGGCCCGAGGTAACACAGTGGCCGTTGACGCAGCTGGTTGACGTTCCTGAGCCTGATGACTGAGCACATGCACCATCGTGACAGATCTCGCTACTGGGCGAGCCACCAGATGAGTAGCTTCCTGAGCCGCTTTGTGAGTCACGCCCCCAACTGCCTCCAGACTCGTTTCCTGAGCTGTCGGCGCCAGAACCACCAGCGATAGAGTTGCCTGCGCTGGACGACGCTGAGCTCGACGCTGAACTCGACGTCTGAGATTCCGGAGAGCTGCTGGACGTGCCGGAAGGGCCTGAGGTCACACAGTGGCCGTCGACACAGCTGGTCGAACTACCTGTGCCGGAAGATTGGGCGCATGCACCATCTTGGCAGACCTCGTTACCAGGCGAGCCGGCAGATCCTGATGAGCCTGAGGAGCCTGAGGAGCCGGAAGCCTCACCGTCTGAGGAGCCAGAGTCAGCGCTGGAGGATGCACTGCTGGATGGAGCGGCAGCAGGAGGGGCACTGGCTGAATTTCCAGATGAGCCAGAGCTGCCACCAGCAGGACCGAAGCCTGAAGAGCTCGCGCTTGCGATTCCTGCCCCGGACGACCCAGATTCGGTGGAATCTGCTCCTGATTCTGACCCTGTAGACTCCGAGGAGCCCGAGGATCCCAAGGAACCAGAGCTCGAGCCGAAGCTCGAGCCGGAGCCAGAGCCAGAGCCACTGCTGCCGTTGTTGTTGTTATCGGTATCGCCGCCGGCATTAGCATTGCTAGATGCACCATCGTGACTGCCGGCATGAGCTCCAGAGTGACCACCGGCAACAGCACCAGAGTGGCCTTTATCCTCGTCACAATCCTCATTGGTCTCGATTGCACGCTCCATCAACTGACGGCGAGCCTCAGAGGCCTTGACGAGGCCCAGAGAGCGTTCGGTCAGGGCTGTTCCTGACAAGGCGCTGACAGACCTGTCAGCACGCATGTCGAGGATAGCCAGCGGAGCAGCCGAGACGACAACGAAGAGGATAGCAAAAGAGAGCTGCATCTTCAAATCTCTTCACGAGTTTTGGTGGCGACAGTTTGAGAGCTACACTGCAAAGACTTGGGGTTTGGGAGAAGATGTTTCAATATCACGGTCAACAAAGGTTTAGATTGCCTTTGGTTTACTGTGACAACTCGAACGGGGGATAGAAGGCGGATAGGAGAGGTTCTTCCGAGTCGCAGACCGAAGAACCAAGTATTCTGTCAGGAAAAGGACTTAACCGAAGAGGTTGATTTTAAGTCAAATAGAGGATTCAGCAAATCAATACCGCAGATTAATTCGTCTGAGAGGCAGAAGCAGGTGCCGATAGCTGGAAGAAGCAGAATGAGAGAATACTGTGAGGAAGAGAAGCACGAGAAAACAATTGAGCATCGAATGGTCTCTTATACAAGGTTGTTCAGTCACAGCAATGCACATTTCAGCAGAGCGTTTCGAAGCCTTGGACACAGACCCAAATATTCACATCCGTCTTTGCTCATTCGGCCTGACTTGTACCCCCGTCTTATCAAATTCTCCGTTTAAAGCCTGGCAAACGTTCTATGCGCCCTGAGCCCACCATCTTCCAGATTCAGACTCCATGATGCTATGTTCGCTCGATATCTTCAACTCTTGCCGCACCACGCCACATCAAGGAGTGGCGGCAAAGCAGCAGCATTGCACGGCAGAGTGTGTCGCTGTGACCGATAGAGGGTCAATCGAAAGAATCGAAAGTCGAGAGACGAGTCTCAAATCAGCAACTAGACAAAGCTGCGTCTAAGCAAGACTGTGTATGTAAGCAGCGGCGGCTGCTGCTTGAGGTGGGTCCGCTGCGCAGATAGCGCGACACCAACGGTCCAGGAGTTTGACTCCGGGACATATCTGTATCTGTATCTGTGATCTGAGACCATGCAGGAGTCAAGAGAGCAAGTTGCATTGAATATCTAAATACCACGACAGAGACGGTGCACGAGCACGACTTTAGTCGCGACGATGTCGAATACTGATTCATTTCCAGACGACGAGTGCCTCGGACAGTTTGTCCAGAGTCCACAGGTAGGCAATATCAAATAAGCTTGTTTTTCGATGAGCAGTTCGAAATTCACTCCAGGCTGTGATTCATTCACTTCACATCACAACAGAGGTATACATGACTACACCAGTTTAACATCACACATAGGCTATCATTTCCTCGTTAGCCAATCTTCAAGGCAGCAGATCAGTGGCATCCCTCATCTATTTTTCATTACGTGTCACAGGCAAGAGCATCATTCGTGTACAGATACCAACGCCACTTGACCGTCCAATCTAGGTGCTGAGAGCCCCTGCTTTCCGGGTCTGTGCACTCTTTTCGCCGCGTTTGGTGGTCGACATCGCATGTGGTGTCTCATTACCTGTTTGGCATCTCCGCAATAGGACAGTAGGTTTAACCCTGCCTCTGTGGTTTTCCAGGAACCAGCATTGTCACAAAGATATAACTAGATCTCTTTACCATGCCACGAAGACCAAACATGCTCGCTACTGTGGTGTTTGCTCCTTGATATGCACAAGCTTGAGCTGATTGAACCACCATTGGCATGTCAAGGGCTCTGCATACTCCTTGCCATACTTGTATAGTTCACGTGTAAGCATTTGCAAAGCTGCTGTGCGCATTCTCGTTGACTTTCTGGCTTTTTGTCCATGCATTTGCTGATCAGAGTGCGTGAAGTAGCATGGAGAACGGCCCGACAGGGGTGCTTTGCGGTTTTGGGGCAGTGGCCTGAGCCAAAATAGTTCCGATGTAGCCGTGAACCTCTTGTACGATGAAGATGGGTCCATTGTATTCAAAAAAAAAAAAAAAAAAAAAGATTGAAAGAAAGAAAAGGGCTGCTGCTGCCAGCTAGAGAAGGTGATTTGTAGTTTTTTCGGAACTTATTGACATCGCCTTGATGCTGGCCAAAAAGGGGTGGATCTCATTTGACCCTGCTTGCGTGACGCTAGTATAAGAAACGGGTTAAAAGAAAAATCAAATGAACGACACCAACAATTTGCACCAATATTCATTTATCAAGACATTATGTATGTGCTCAAAAGAAAGGAGACCTTCCTATGAGTGTAATGACACAGATAACGGATGGACCTTTTGACGTCCGTCATATCATCATGGCAATGATAACATAATGAAGCCGATGGATTTAGCGTTGAGAGAGGACCATGCACCAAAGCGCCTTTGGTAAAAACTACCAGATTCTTCAGATTGTCGAGAGTTGCTCCAGAACCAATCTACTGTGATCTAAAGTGCATCGGTAAAACTTGCATAATGGAACATGGCAGTGAATTCTTGGTTGACCGGTTTCTGGCTTCGAAGTTGTCACTCGGCACCGCCATTGACGAAACCAGCATACGTCACGTGAGCTCATCCAGTAAGCCGCGAGAAGAATATGCGTTACTAAGCAGAATGCTGCTTCCGCCCACACTTTTGCGCTGTGCTTTGCTCTAAAGTCCCACTGCAGATATGCTGACTGACACGACAATTGTGAATCGACCTCCTACCTTACTAGCTGTCAGAACATATTGACAATTGAGACATCTGTGTAGATAGCTGAATGAACAGTCACGCGGTCTGTGAAGCGGCAACACCACGACCCGGGAAAACGCGGAGTGCCAGTGAGGATAGCGGTTAGTGACAAGGCAGCATACGGCAGAGCGAGTCAGCAGGTACATCCGTCCAGCCGGGCAGCGGTGGGTCATCGTCCGGATCAGCCATCTAGTGTCGTGCAAGTGCTGTGTTAGCTTCGATCCTCCATTCGACTGAACGAATCTCATTGCCAACACGTTCACGCCTCACTCAGCTCTTGCAAGGAAAGAAGCCAGTTTTGACCTGCAGGCATCGTTCGTACACCTCCACATAACCACATCTTGCCTGACGCTTGGCCGCCACCACCTACTGCCCCACAAGACTTCTCTGCCGGGACCGTCAGTACAGCATCAAGGACTCATCATCACGGCCAACACCTCCACCATCCCCACCACCGCCTTTGCCATCACCACAGGCACCTCTGCTACCGGCCAACGAGCCAGCCTTTTATCGCCCGTTGACAGCCGACGACTCCCGCCTGCAGGCACTCGGCTGACTCACCGTCGTGACAAACAACCGCGCAGTTCGTCAACTTTTGAGCCAGCTGTTCCTGCAAGAGCAGCTAGACTTGGATCTGCCACATTTTACGTCGTGTCTTGTCACGCTCAGAGTCGGCAACTGAAAGAGAGCGTTTTGCTGTGCAAATTGCGTCGATTGATGGGATTTTGACAGGGATACGCAGACCGGCAAGTGGGGAAGCGAGGGCAAACCGTGTGTCCAGCTGCTGCTCTCGGAAGAGTACTTGAAGGCTCAACTGGGGCCTCTGTTGTTTTCTATCGGTGGGCGACACCACCTGTGAAACATCAAAATCTGCAGTCAGGCCCAGTTCGCCTGGCCAGCCCGTCATCATGTCCAACTACCCTAACCGACCATTTCTCTACAACCTCTTCTCAGCCTTCCGACCTTATCCAGCGGCCAAGACAGCATCATCGGGGCCGAGTGTCTCGACGACGACGACGACGACGGCCAATTCTCACGCCTTCTCCTCCTCAGCACAGTCAGCACCTCCAGCCGGCTCGTCAACAGCTACGACATCGACCTCATCTGCCTCCCATCTCGTCTCGTCAACACCAAGCTCCTCTGCCCATTCACAGATCACACAAGCGGCGACAGCTCGTGCCATAGCATCCAAGTCGTCATCGTCAGGGCAGGCACAAGGCTTTGCACAGGCTGCTGCCGCCTTCTCGCCACCAACACATCATCATCACACCAAACATACCGGCTCAGGATCACCTGCACGACGAGGTCCTTCTACAGCTTACGGGCCCCAGGGCTTTGGAGGCAGGGCACGGCGCGGCAGCGACTCGAGCGGCGACGAAGGTTTTGTGCAGAGACCAGGGGCAGACAAGTGGTTCGTGGGTGGCAAGATGGGCAACGGGGAGGAGAGGTTCTACAAGCTGAGCATGGTGCGACGGGAACGAAGTAACGACCGCAAGAGTTGCGACAGGATGAGCTTGTGACAGCCACGAGCCTCACTGCTGATCGTTTGATGATGCTTGGATGGATATGCTGTCGAAGTCCGCAGGAATCGGGTTTCATAGTGCTCACGGATTGAACTGGAGTCAACGAGCACGAGATGGATGGGCTTCTTGATTGATTTGAAGTCAGCCATTCATATCAATAGCAATGGCAAATTTCGCCGTCTTCCAGCATGGATACCGATATGCTAATGTGTACGAGCCTTCGAATCCGCATGGATGAAAGCTCTCTCACGTTTGTGTATGGCGTTTGCAGCGGGAGCTTTGTTCATCAATAAATACTTCTTCCTCAGACCAGCTACAATTATGATAATCGTGGAGAGTGTTTTTGACCGGTTTGGAAAACTTAGAGCTGCTTCTTCTGCAGAAACAGCTATAAATGTGAATTGCCACATGTTTGCTTTGTGCACTTTTGTAGCATACAGAGTGACCCCTCAGTTGCGCCCGTGCAGGCACACACGTCACAGGTGATCAATGCCCCGCCATACATCATTTGATCGCAGCAACAGGAAGCATTCGACGAAGCTGTCTACTCTTGAGCAATAGGTATTCACTTGTCATCATCGGACCAGAGCATTGCCGTCTGACTCGATTCCACCTCACCAACTGCGCGATTATTTTGCCAAACGCACAACCAATATTTACCACTTTACTTTCTCTTGCACACAACACCGCCGCCGCCTTCACAATGTCGAGTCCAGAATTCGAAAAGGCAGTGATCGAAGTCGAGAAGATCAACGGAAAGCCCACCAACGATGAGAAACTGAGGGTTAGCCCGCACCATTCTTCCAGAACAAATAGGCCAAATCGTTCAATCGGCAACTGACATCCCTTCTTTAGCTGTACGCACTCTACAAGATTGCCCATGGGCAAGAAGCCAAGAAGGGAGGCATGTTTGACTTTGAAGTAAGTGCACCTTGTCTGAAAAGGCACTTGGGTGCCGAGAACTAGAAGAACAGCACTGCTATCAATGCGGGACATCGAAGCTACCATTGCGCCTGAGCAGCTTGCTGACAATGTGCGTCCACGTCTGCAGGGCAAGGCAAAGTACTCTGCATGGGAGAAACTCAAGGACGAGATCACAACACCTGAAGCAGCACAGAAGGCCTACGTCGAGACAGTTGAGGAGCTGAAGACCAAGTACGGCTTCGACGCGTCTCGGACCACAAAGGTCGATGACAGTGCGATTGATGCGGACAAGCTCAAGCGATACGAGGAGCTGACAAAGTAGCGAGGACAAGTCTGTCCTGGAAGCTGGAAGGCTTTCGCTTGAGATGGTAGCTGGAGAGGATTGATGTATTGAACAGTTCAAGCTTCTCGCCTTGCAACAAGTAGTACCTTGAACAAAAGAAAGTCTTATCCTTCTTCACGCGTTCATTGAAGTCGTGGCAAGTCGAGTTGTAACATCATGGCCGGACATGAAGTTTGTTGAAACGTACCGTCTCAAGACATCGACCTAATGCCTCACTGGACTCGGCTACAGTCTGCTGGAATTATGTGGGAAGCCGACCAAAGGAGCACCAAATCGCAGCGCCTGCTTACGAGATGGTGCCTATAACAAAGATCAGATAATAGTAGGAAGCAATCGTACACGTGACCATAGTAACAGGTTAGATGGATCATTTCGTAGGGTTAGGTAGAAGACTATTGCCTTCAGACATATGAGCGAGAGGCAATGGCAGCACGAGGCTCTTATGCTCGTCAAATCACGAGTGAAGGGAATTTTTGCAGATACACACGCTCATCTGGGTGTGGCTGCAGCTGGTCAGCTTGCTTGAAAGGTTGAGCAGCGGTACTACTAGATGTACCAACACTACTAGTACACCACGCGCAGGACCTTGACACGCCCCCCTGTGGCTGATATTCATGTGGCTGTACTGCCGGAGCTGGGCCCGAAATTTTCGCGTGGAAGGCGCCAAGAGAATGTTACGAATTACCGTGACGGCGGCAGAAATGCTGGCTGTGCCCCTATAGATAGCATTCCTCGAATTTACAACATCTGTCCTCCCTCCTGCAGCGGCCTTCCTGGCAACGAGGGTAAAAAACGAGAATATTCTGTCAACACCTTCCCTTTTCGCATCAACCGCAACGATACTCTCCCTGTTGTTGACCTGCTTCGAACTGGTTTGATTACGATCTCGCCCGACTCTCAATTCTCTTGCGCCATCGAAGAAGCCTCGTCGCCCGCGGGCGCGCCGCCTGCGTCCCTTCTTTTGCCTCTCATCTCACATCAGCATTCCGAAGATGCGATTCACAACACGGCTCGCCGCGTCTCTGACGCTGCTTGCCCCCCTCCTTGCCTACGCACAGGATGCGGCAGCGCCGGTGAAGCCGGCAAATATAGAGGACGACGCACTCGCTGGAGTGGCAGCGGCTGCCATGCCTGCCGCTGCCGGCGTCGTCCCTCACGCAGAGGTTGACGGCGCAGTTGTCAAGGCCGATACGGTTGCCGTCGCCCCTGCAGCAGCAGCAGCAACAACACCATCGTCCGACCCAGACTACACCAAGCCGTCGATATTCAACGGAGTTGAGGTGCCACCGGTTAGGGAGTTCAAGTCGAGCGAGTTTCAGGACGGTATCAAGAGGGGCTACTGGCTGGTGAAGTTCTACTCACCATACTGCATACACTGCAAGCACTTTGCACCCATCTGGCAAACGCTTTACGAATCATACTACACCTCAAAGCCAGTCACCGGCTCGTCGAAAGAGGAGGATGCCGCCACTTCCCTGAACACGTTCGAACGGTACTACGATTTCCGCTTTGCCAACATCAACTGCGTGACGGAGGGTGACTTGTGCGAAAAGCAAGAGGTCAACGCCTATCCGACCATGATCCTCTTCAAGGACGGCGCCAAATTCAGAACGTTTGAAGGCAAGAAGACGTTGGAGCTGTTTGGAGACTTCATCGAGGAGAGTCTTGAGCTGATCAGACCCGGCTCGCGACCCAAGAGCGTCGTACAACCCAGTCAAGGTGCACACTCGACGCCACCGCAGCCAGACAGCGGCTTCCAGGGAGAGGCCGGGTCAGCTGCGAGGCCAGCTGGCGCTGCTGCCACTGGCACCGCCACCCGCCTGCTGCGTCCGACTGCAACGCCGAACGAGAACGGGTCGTCAAAGGAGCTCGATCGCGAGTCCTTCCAATCGCTGGTCACGATGAGCCAGGATCCGTGGTTCATCAAGTTCTACGCGCCCTGGTGCCACCACTGCCAGGCGCTCGCGCCCAACTGGGAGCAGATGGCGCGTGAGCTGAAGGGAAAGCTCAACATTGGTGCTGTCAACTGCGAAGCACAGCGTGCGCTCTGCCAGGACATCCACGTCAAGGCCTACCCGACCCTGCACTTCTTCCGCGGCGGCGAGCGCGTGGAGTATAACGGCCTGCGTGGCCTCGGCGACCTCGTCACCTACGCCAAGAAGGCCGTGGATATCGGCATGGGGGTCGAGTACGTGACTGCGGACGACTTCAAGCGTCTGGAGGAGAAGGAGGAGGTCATATTCCTGTACTTCTACGATCACGCCACCACCAGCGAAGATTTTGCCGCCTTGGACCGGCTCACACTGTCCCTGGTCGGACACGCGAAACTGGTCAAGAGCGACAGCAAGGCGCTCGCCGACAGGTTCAAGATCCACACCTGGCCCAAGCTGATCGTGGTGCGCGATGAGCGAGCATCGTACTTCAACGCGCTTGCTCCCAAGGACATGCGTGATTTCCGCGGAGTGCTCAACTGGATGCAGACGGTCTGGCTGCCGCTGGTGCCGGAGCTGACCGCGTCGAACGCACACGAGATCATGGACGGACACCTCGTCGTTCTCGGCATCCTGTCTCGTGACCGGCCGGACGAGTTCCAGCTGGACCGCAAGGAGATGAAGAACGCGGCGAGGGATTGGATGGACCGCGAGACGCGCGCCTTCCAGCTGGAGCGTGCTGAGCTGCGCGATTCGAAGCAGCTGCGTATCGAAGAGGCCGACGACCGAGGCGACAAGCGTGCGCTGCGAGACGCGAAGAACATCCGGATCCAGATCACGGAGGAAGACCGCAAGCAGGTCCGCTTCGCCTGGGTGGACGGCATTTTCTGGGAGCGCTGGATCAGGACGACGTACGGCGTACAGATCAAGGACGGCGAGCGTGTTGTGATTGTTGACGAGGATGTGAGTATCCTTTTTGTTTTCAGAAACGCCTTCACCTAGATCCTCGAGATGGATTGGGTAAATGAAGCGATTTGCTAACTTTCGTGACTCTCTACAGACTAAGCGTTTCTGGGACCAGACAATCTCCGGCGAGCCCATCCGGCCATCACGCACTTCCATCATGGAGACGCTGCAGAAGATCACCGTGGACCCACCACGGATCGCGCCCAAGTACACGACGAACCGGGTTGCGATGCTATTCCTCGAGCTGAAGCGGCTCAGCAGGCGCCACCCCTGGCTGGCGACCATCGTCTTCATCGGCTCCATCTTCAGCGTGGCCACGTGGGGCCGAGGCAGGATCCGGCGGAGCAAGAGCGGCACCGGCGGCTTCCACATTCTAGGCGAGAAGGACGGCCTCTTCAGCAGCAGCAACGGCGGAGGTGTCAACGGCAAGAGCGACTAAATCGAGAGAGAAAAAAAGAGTTGGCATAACGGTACAAAAAGGAACGATTGAACGGAGGCGGAAGCAACTAGGGTAAGAGGAGCACGCTGGTCTACTGACAGTGATACGTCACCGTCAGCATCTCACCTTCTCGTCCTCTCCCTCTCTCCAAAGAGATCTTTTTCTCAAAATCGGTACATTCGGGAGTGGGTGTTGAAGAAGAGAGTTTGGAGTCGGGAATGGCTAGTTGTTGGTCCCCTTCATCCTTTGCCTCCCAAAAGACCAATTTTACAAACGGCGGCGCGAAAGCGAGGAACGGTGTTTTCACGATGGAGAAAGAGCGGCGTCAACGGAGAGGCCGTGAGTTGTACGTGTATTTATTATTTCATGTTTCTTTACCCGAAGACTTTGGGAGAGTGCTGAAACTCGACTGCGTATTTGTTATCTTTATACACTATTTTCCTCTTCCACGTCTATTTTGCTTGGTGTGTTAAGGAGGGATTTTCGGTATTCAGATGTTCCTGTGGTCTGATGCGTCCATTTGCGTATCCACAATGAGACCTTCAAACATTTTGAGGTGCTGAATCAAACGGATGCCTCACAAGTATCTTTGAAGTTGAAGAAGTGTCGTGGCCAGCAAGGTTCCTACGTAGACGTTTAACCCGGTACATATTTCAGCAATGTCGCCCAGCAGAGACACAAAAGGACCAACAACAGGCTAAGCTGGGCTTTTCGTGAAGAGAGCCAGCATCAATTGTAGTCGCTTCTTCCTGTTTGCCAAACTTGGAAGTAATTCATTGAGGGAGAGTATGTTGCTGCCAACTTTGGTGAAGCAAAACGCCCGTTCGAATAAATCAATATTAAACTGTCGATCGTTCTATCGTTTGACGAGCTGTGAGAGCATTCAAGAAAAGATGTGGCTGATAGACAAGGTGATTGATCTCAGCCACCGATTACTAAAAAATTACAGTCATGCCATTTGAACCGTACACAGTGTGGAAGTGACACTTGGATTATAAAGTCACAATAATCAGTAGGAGAGCAAAGTCTATTCACAATATGTTGAGAATCACTCACTCGCGTTCCCAAGATCCGGTGCTAGGTCTACTCAGTTGATGATGCCAGTGAGATCAACAGGTCCCATCCAGCGTAGTATGGTGGGGGAGTATTAGGTGCATGCCGCTGAACAGCACACCGTCCAGCTGATAAGCTCACCTGTACCCCCCATCAAGAACCCGCCGAAACGTTCCTCCCGGGCAGCGGATTCTCTCTGACCAGCCCTAAACTTGTCCCCGTACATCTTCTCCGTCAAAGCTGTCACCTCTGTGTGGCTTCAAGCCCACGACCCTTTGGTGGCACTGCCATGGAGGACTGGACTGGCCTCAACAAGCCGCAGCTGAACAGGGTCGTGCGAAACCGTGGACTTCCCAAGCACCAAGTTGTTGTGAGCTGCTCCCAAACCGTGATATTTGAGCCATCGTGCCTGCTAGTGGTAGCCTGAGCTACCAAACATCTTCACTGAGCAATCTGAGGCCACTGCAAAACTACATCGACACTCTCACACGTCAGCTGCACGGTTTATTCAGTGCCGAAGTCATACTTTGCCTCGATTCGGTGCGGTTAAAAAATAATCTCGCAGCTGCAAACATATCGTTCTATGGAAATCACAAAGCTTGGTCTGCACTCTCTTCGCTCGCCGTCTTATTTGCCGGTGGCTTCTCACGGGCGACTACCGCATTGCCGTTATCAGCCCTTGGCGAAGCCTTCGAGCCTTCTAGGTGACTTGGCTGAAGAAGCCCACCGTGGTGTTCAACGCCGACACTTGATCAATCTTTACCGCTCTGCCTTGGCTACAGTGTTGACTGGAGAGCAGTCAGGAAGTTTGCCACAAGAACGGAGAAAACTGGCAAGCTAAAGGCTTGCACAGGTCAGACCACTTCACTGTGAAAAGCTTCAACAGGAAACGAAAAAAACCTGGAAAGCAGGATGGCCAATGAGAGCGGTCGAGGCGAAGTAGCGCAGTGCTACCATTTCAAGCAAGACACGACGACTCTTTCTGGCTAGGTTGGGCACTCGATATCGACGCACAATACATACGTGGTGGAGTGTTTTTGAATTCCCATCTTCGGCTTTCAGTCTTGTGCAGACTTGGAGGGCGTCTACTTATAGACAGGAGAGAAATGATCTGCCGGCGGGCGCGGCGATCCAACCCCATCTTCTGTACGATGCTGCACCTAGGACGATCCCGGAGCCAGATGGACCACTGAGGTGGGGACCGAGCGTTTCGCCACTGATACCGTATGCTGTGGCGGGAAGCCGCGGATGCACCCTCTGATATCTACAGGTACACTATCATAGGCTGCTCGAGTGAGAGGAACCTTCAACAACTTGACACAGAAAAAGGCGTCTGCACCCATGACCCAAGGACTCAGTGATCAGCACGATGAGAGGGGGCCCTTTGGCATCAGCTCAGAACGACCTTGTGACTCCCGACTAGGCAAATTGCAGGTGACTCGCTGCGTCAAGAAAACTGATTCACATGCCTATGCACGATTCTTTCCCTGCGGCAGTCCGACATACACAGGGTTACACATGATTATCAGATTGATGAACTGCCATCCACCGTTCAGTGCGAGTTGAGATTGGCATTTACATAATCGACCCTGGTTGCCATTCATCTTCTAAAATTGACTCAACCGATGATGCTTTCTTCCGAGACAAGTTCTCGAAAAGTTCGCAAGGAAGGGGAAGATTTGTACCAAGATTCAGGCCGGCTACAGAACCGGCCAAGATCTCGAGCTAGACCAGCTGATAGCGGGCCAGCAGAAAACTCCACCACTCTGAGCAAAGGTACACATACGCGGATGTACGGCTTCAGGACCCTGATTTTCCTAGGTTCAGTTTCGCTCGTCTTGCTCTCACCTGGACTAAAGTTTTATCGTCCACCCCCAATCGCTATCCAGAGCGAGGCACCCTGGTGATATCTTAGCCGTGCCAGTGGCTTTGGACGTCTGGCAGCTAATGCAAAGCTTCAACAAAAGGGCCAAAGTCAGGTCTCAACACTACTGGTATGACACGTGCGCCGATAAGACGCCTCCTGCCCACTGTCGTCTCTTTACTTCTCCTTTCAGCTGCACACGAGCCACACACATTCTTGTGGATATGCGGCCGGGGGGGGCGTTGCTGCTGCTGCAGTCTCGGTTGCAGAAGCGCCGAATTCAATTTCAATGTCAAAGCGTGAGTTTTGCTTCGGCTGGCTGTTTGTTTGCCAATGTCATATGTTTCTGGTTTTGAGCTTGCTATATAAGTTTGCTTAGCTGTGTGCCATTCTTTTGAGCCCTGTCATATTCTTCTCAAGCTGCTTTTTCCCTTCACGAGTGACAATCTACTCAATCAAACCTCACAAGACAATATATATACCATACCAACTCATATCCACCAAATCACTCCAATCGAACCACACATCCCTAACCCCCAAAACCTTTCACCCCAAACCCTCTACCTCAAACCTCAAACGCAATCAGAAATGTCCTGCCCCTGCGCAAACTGCTACCGCCGCCCCTCCTCCTCCTCCATCACCTCATCCTCCTCCTCCGTCTCCAATCGCAAATCGTCACGCACTATCGTTGACCCTCTCAGAACGACCTCCATTGCCGACATCGACGCTGCAACCATCCAAGCGGCCCTCTCGGACGACCAGCCCGCCGCTCGAGAAAACTCCAAGCCGCCGCAGTACTCGGCCACTCCGCGGGCCGGCGAGCAGGGCTGGTCGACCCAGTGGACGCTGTATCAGCAGCTCAAGCTGCGAGCTGGGCGGAAGGAGAGGTCGTGAGACATGGGCGGTGGATGGCGTGCAGGGCGGTGTTGGCTGGGTATGATGGGCAGCTACGATTAATGAAGTGATGAATTCTTCATTCTTTTCTTTTCTTTTTTTTTGATTTGCCTCCAGCCAGATGAGACTGATGGCAGATTGAATCAAGGTGTCGTCCAAGAAAGGGCAGAGGAGAATACCCTCGCGGGGCTGAGTGGTGCATATTCCATTCTCGAAGTCGAAGGATTGCAGATAGGACAGTCTCAGACTTGATCTTGTCGAGAAAGTATCCAGCTTTATTTTTATTTTTATTTTTTTTTTTTAAAAAAAATTTATCCTTTCTTTTATCTACTTTCTTGAATTGAATTTTCTCTGAGAACACAATCTAGTTAGACAAGATTTTAGTAACACGTGAATGAAATAGTTTGGAATGAGCCTTCTATATACACCTGCCTGAAGATTCACCTACACTGCTATTATCCGAGCTCGGCGCAGTAGAACAGAGATGTTCCCCAGAAAGTAAACGCAGCTCTTTGCTAAAAAGAAATAAACCAAAACCAAAGTCATGACAAGACAGAATACAACGCCATGCAGCGTCGCTTACCCCATCACCCCGGTCCGTGTCACCACGGCACCACTGACATCTCGGGCCTGCCTTCTCCTGCGTCCGTCACCACCATGCGTCACCATCATGCCGCTGTCACCACCACGACTGCTCACAGTGCTAACCACACGTTAAACCCCCAAAACACCCAGCCCGAAAAAAACTCAATTCCTTATTTCCTTCCTCTTTCCTTTCCTTTCCTTTCCTTTCCTTTCCTTTCCTTTCCTTTCCTTTCCTTTCCTTTCCTTTCCTTTCCTTTCCT
>JANIPN010386141.1:153002-177079 GCA_027478595.1 Erythroxylum anguifugum
TTCCTTTCCTTTCCTTTCCTTTCCTTTCCTTTCCTTTCCTTTCCTTTCCTTTCCTTTCCTTTCCTTTCCTTTCCTTTGCTTCCCTTCCCTTTCCTTTCCTTCCCTTCCCTTCTCTCCCTCTTCTCACATTCACTCTCCCTCCCCACTCTCCTCTTCCCCAAGATCACAGCGCATCCATACTCGCCCGCGTACTCAGCTGTTCGTTCTTATTGCCCAGCTTACTGATCTGGAGGAAGGCGTCGGTGCCGTGGCCGGTCAGGTTCTGCAGCGTCAGCGACCCGGCCCAGTACTCGGCGTAGACGCGACTCATGGGCAGGCCCATGCCCAGCCGGAGAGACGGCGGGCGGCTGGCCAGGCTGAAGAGGGAGGATCTGCGCCTCGATGAGCCTGTGCTCTCGTCTTCCTCTGCTTCGTCTGCTCCGTTCGCTTCTTCGTGTTCTCGTTGGTGTGTTTGCTGCTGCTGCTGCTGCTGCTGTTTGGTTGTCTGCTTTGCGGTTTGGGTCTGGGTTCGGACATGCGGTGGTTGTTGTTGTCGTCGTTGGTGAGACTGCGACTGGGGCTGGGGCTGGTGATGATGATGATGGCTCGAGTCGCTGGAATCATTGTAATTCACCGTCCGCGGCTCTCGCACCGTCGCCGCCGCCGCCGTCACCGGATCGATACTCTCCCTGCCACTGCGCCTGCAACTGCCATCAATCTCCTCCATGGTCGCCGCCATCTGGGGCACGTACGACAGGTTCTTGAGCCTGTCCTGCGTGCGCGGGCTCTTGCCGAAGCTCCACAGCGTGGGCAGAATGTCCTGCGGCACGCCGCCGCCCTGGTCCGAGAATCGGAAGATGACGTGCTGGCGCGCCTCGACGATCAGCACCTCCACCGGTGGCACGCCGGCACCACCGTTTTTAAAGTTGCTGCCATTGCCGCCTTTGCTGCCCTTGCTGCCGTGTCGCTCGAATGTGGCGGAGAAGGAGTTCCGCAGCAGCTCGCCCACGATGTATTCCAGGTGGCTGAGGATGTAGGGGAAGGTGGCGCCCAGGTGGCCCCGGATTTTCACTTCGGGGATGCACGCGTCGCTGCCAAAGGCCTGTCGCGCGATGTTGGAGACTACGGCCGTGCACTTCTCTACTACCTCGGCGGCGTTGCATTTGAGGAAGACTTCGCCGACCAGGTTGGCGTCTGAGGCGCTGTTGCTGCTACTACCGCTGCTGCCACTGCTACCGTTGCCGACGCCAACGTTCCCACCGCTATCGCCACCATGAGCCTTCCCAATAGCAAGCTGCTGCCGCCGCCTCCCAGCCGACTGCTCGTTCAGCGCATGGGTAAGGGCAATATGCTGCTCCGCGATGACCCGCCGCGAAATGCGCGCCCTCAGCATATTGTTCATGAACCTATCCGTGGCCTCGGGCGTCAGGTAGGACTGGCACTCGAGCACGCCCATGGTCATGCTGGGGATGACGGTCAGGTGCTCCTGCAGGGTGCGCGAGATGATGCGGCAGAACTCGTCGTTGTCCTCGGCCGTCTCGATGCGGGGCACGCGGCGGAGCAGCTCGAAGGCGGCGTAGTAGCGCTCGTAGACGTGCGCGATGTTCGGGTTCGACACCACCACGTAGGGGAGGGTCTGCATGTCTCGCAGCCGGTGCGCCAGCCGCGTCGGCAGCTCCTCCCGGATGTAGTTGGCCGACCCCATCAGCCGCTCCGTGGTCAGCGTCCGGCCGAAGAAGGTGAGCTGCTTCAGCGAGATGGGCCGCGCCTCCTTCTTCACCCACTCGTCCAGGATCGCTGCCGATCGCCATGGTGGCGGGCTTGCTGCTGCTGCTGAGGAGGAGGAGGAGGATGAGGAGGAGGAGGAGGGGGTAGTAGCAGTGACAGAAGGAGATGGAGAGGCAGAGGGAGAAGGAGACGTGCTGGCGTGGCGTGCCTGAGTCACTCCAGCTGCTGCTGTCCTGGACGCATTATTCGTCCCATTTCGACCACAAAAATCCGGCCATGGCCCGTTGTTGTTGTTGCTGTTCCACCTTGATGGCCCAGACACCCCGGCATGTCGCTTCGCGCCTCCTCGCACTGCCCCTATCAGTCTCTCATGATGCCTGCAGCACGGAAGTCGTAGCATGTCCGACTGGCCATGGGAGCCCCTCCTCCAGCCCCGACAATAATGCCAGAGCCGGCACACTCGGTGGCACGGGACACAGAGAGAGAGAGAAAGAGAGAGAGGGTCGTACTATTGGCGGTGCCGGCAGCGGGATGAGCGGGTTTCTTTCCCTCGCAAAAGATAAACCGTCGTTGCCGAATCCGTATTCACTAAGTGCTGACAGGCAATTTGTTTTTTTTTATTCAGATAGATAGAGAGAGAGAGAAAAAAAAGGAGGAAGGATGAGATGATTCAGATGATTCAGATGACAAGTTCACGCCGCGCAAGTAAGCCGGCAACTGACTCAGTCAGCTCAGTTCAACAGTCAGCTTTTGCGCTCTCTCTCTGTGTGTGTGTCTGGGTACTAGTTGCTCCCTGGTCAGGTGTGTGTGTGTATGTATGTAACTGCGGCAAACAAACGGTGTGCCGCGGTTTGCAACAACAACCACCGCGCCAAGTCTGAGTAAGAAAAATGCGGAAAACCTGCGAAGCCACTTTATCTCTGTCTTTTCATGTACTGTCTGTCTGTCTGTCCGTCCGTCTTTCTCTCCTTTTTTTTTTTTTCGAGATTGCAGTGACATGGAAGCAACTCGAGGACCAGAGGAAATGATGGTTTCCCAAAAAGCTTACCGGGGAATCAAATTGATTTGATGCGACACACACACACACACACACACACTGGGCACTTTTGGGGGCGGGTTCCAGCCCTCCGCCTGAGAACTGGGGGATTATGTAATCTGTCACATGTTGGATGCGGGTGTGTGTGTGTGTGTGAGAGAGTGAGTGATTGTCGGGGTCTGATCTCCGCCAAAATCGCGGGAAGAATCGGAGAGCATGGGACGATAAGGGGAGGATGTTATTTCTTAATGCGTCGGGCCCACGACGTGACGGTCGCGTCCTTCGTTTATCTGACCAATCTCTAGCTTTTGTGTGCCCCATGTCCATTCTTTTTCCAGAAAGAGAGAAAGAGTGAGAGATAGAAAGCTGCAAGTGCGATAACGAGTCTCTAAAAAGGGAAATGAGAAAGAAAATGCAGATTAGGATACGTTTTCCGTTGTAAATTTGTTATTGATATACATGTCGGACTGCTCCTGCTCCTGCTCACGCTCACGCTCACGCTCACTCGAGCACTATATACTTCTGCAGCTTCTCCGGGATAGCAGACAGCAGCTTCTTCTCCTCCAGCCACTTGCGAGAGAACAGCCGCTCAGCATAGCGGTAGGCGCCGTCACACAGGACCGTGACCACCGTGTGGCCGGGACCCATCTTCTCAGCGACCTCCTTCGCGGCAACGACGTTGAGCGCAGAGCTAGCACCCAGGTACAGACCCTCCTCATCAAGGCAGCGGTATACCATCTCGATGCTCTTCTCGTCCGAGATGTGCAGCGCGCCGTCGAGCGAGCTGATGTCGTCCTTCAGGTTGTCCGTCACCCGGCCCTGACCGATGCCCTCCGTGATGCTGGAGCCCGTACGCTCCTTCAGTTGTCCACCCGAGGTGATGTAGCTGTGAAGCACGCTGCCTGGCGGGTCTGCCAGGTAGCTGTGCACCCGTCCACCGCTGACGTCCTTGAGGTAGCGGGTCACGCCAGCCAGGGTGCCCGCGGTGCCAGTTGCGCAGGTGAATGCGTCGACCTTGCCTCCCGTCTGTGCCCAGATCTCAGGACCCGTCGTCTCGATGTGCGCCCGTCGGTTGGCCGTGTTGTCGAACTGGTCCGTCCACACCGCGTTGTCCAGCCGCTCTGCGTGTCGTCGCGCCTGGTGGTTGTAGTTCTCCGGATTATCAAAGGCAACGGCAGGGACTGGGTACACCTCCGCTCCGAGCAGTCGTAGCAGGTTGATCTTGCCAGCCGACTGCGTGTTCGGCATGTAGATCACCAGCTTGTAGCCCTTGGAGCGGCAGACGTGGGCCAGCCCGATGCCTGTGTTGCCCGCCGTTCCCTCCACCACCGTGCCTCCAGGTCGCAGCAAGCCTCTCTCCTCCGCATCTTTGACGACGTATAGAGCTGCCCGGTCCTTGACTGACCCACCCGGGTTCTGGAACTCGGCCTTGCCCAGCACCTCGCACCCGGTCTCTTGCGACAGCTTGTTCAGTCTGATGAGTGGCGTGTTGCCAATAGCTGTAAAATTGAGTTAGCAGCTTTCAATTTCTCTGCTCCAACATAGCAGCAATGCTCTCAAGTTCGCGAATTCAAGCAAGTGACAACTGGACATACCTCCCACGAGGCCATTCACCTGGCCCTGTGCCTTTGACACACCGATGCCGTAAGCATTGGCCGACTCGGCCTGAGACGCAAGCTGTGCCGAGCGCACCACCGTCGTGCTGAGCTTCCTGAGACCCTGTCGAAACATTTTCGCGAATCTGGGACCTTGACGACGTGGCAAGTGAGAGTAGTATAAGGTGGGCAGAGAAGTGAGAACCGGTTTGATTACTGTGCAGAGGCGGAGCTTGACGCCGACTGCGGACACGAAGCTGTGGCGGGTCAACCGCGGCTCAGTGCAACTGGGCGAAGAAACACCAAGAAATGCAAGAGTATTTACTCAGACAAATGTTAATTTACATGCCTATAGCAAGATGTAGTTTCTTCAAAGCAGACTTCTTCACCAAAAGATTCTGGCACGGTGGAAAAAACCAGCAAACATTGGTAGTCCAAGACTCTGAGAGCTTCCAAGCTTTGCATGATGCCATCGTGCCGGCGCTACCGGCGATAACCCCAGTGTTTACTTTCGGCTAAGCCGCCCGTAACTTGGGGCGGATCGCAAATCGTCCCGCAGGGTCCAAACAACCATCAACCCCCCGATCTATCGATTCAACGGTCGCATCTTCAGCAACCGCATGGCAACAACGCGCACACTCTAGAGTTGACAAAAATGCCAGGACGACCAGCAACACGGACAGCAGGTGCCGGGCGCGCCACCCGCTCGACTCGAGGCAAGAAAGAGGCGGCGACGGCGACGGCGACGGCCCCGGTGCGGCCAGCGACGCCCGAGTCCGACAAGGGCGACGAGGCGGCCGAGAACGACGGCGAGGACTCGTCGCTGCGACGACAGATCTGCACACTCTTCTTTGATTCGCAAAAGACGCTGGCCGGCCACCGCAAGCTGGTGGTGTCGCTGCGCAAGATCCAGGAGACGTGCTGCTACGAGCCCGTGTCGGCCACGGCAGCCAGCGGCACGAAGCGCGGCGACGAGGACTTTGAGGAGACGGATTTCAACGCCGAGTTCACCCGGTGCATCACCCGTATACTGCCGGTGCGAAAGAGCGAGAGCGCAGCGGACAGGGTGGTGCGCTTCATGACCTCGTTCCTGCGCTACGCTACCGAGAAGGACGCCGAGCTGATCCCCGAGGAGGACCGGGAGGAGGTTGTGGAGACGCCGACGACGCGGCTGACGAACGAGATCCTCAGCATCGTCGTGCCGCTGCTGCTGGCCAAGGACAAGTTTGTGCGGTACAGGGCGACGCAGATCATCAGACACGTGGTCAGCAGCCTGGAGAGCATCGACGACGAGGTCTATCATTTGCTCCGCTCCGGCCTCCTGAAGCGAGTGCGCGACAAGGAGGCCATGGTCAGGGTGCAGGCGGTGCTTGGGCTGACACATCTCTTGGGCAACGACGAAGGGGGTGGAGCCGACGAGGATGAGGACGATGACGACGACGGCGGCCACGACACCGGTCTCCTGGATCGGCTGATGGACGTGCTCCAGAACGATTCGAGCCCTGATGTTAGGAAGACTCTGCTGCTCAATCTCCCGCTGACGCCAGCCACACTCCCGTTCCTTCTCGAGCGAGCGAGGGACGTGGACCCGGGGACGCGGCGCGCGCTCTACTCCAAGCTGCTGCCCGCGCTGGGCGACTTCCGACACCTCTCGCTGTCCATGCGAGAGAAGCTTCTACGCTGGGGCCTGCGTGATCGAGACGACAGCGTACACAACGCCACGGCCCGGCTCTTCCGGGAGCGATGGATCGAGGACATTGCCGGCTCGGCTCTGCCAGAGGAGGAGCAGAAGCCGGGCCAGGCTGCGCCGGCAAACATCGACTCTCTCCTCGAGCTCATCGAGCGCATCGACATCGTCAACTCCGGCATGGAGGACGGGGTCGGGATCCACGCATTCAACGAGTTCTGGGAGGGCCGGCCAGACTACGTGCAGGCAGTCAGCTTCGAGGGCTCCTTCTGGGACGAGCTCACAGCCGAGAGCGCGTTCATGGTGCGATCCTTCAACGACTTTTGCCGCAAAGACGAGAAGCGGTGGGGGGAGACGCTCGAAGAGAAGATGCCCGAGGTGACCAAGCTGGCCTTCATGCTGGAGCGGTACAGCAACCTGCTGATGGAGCTGCTGCGCAAGCCGGACCACACGGACGAGGAGGTGATCGAGCCCGAGTTCATCGTCGAGCAGCTGCTGCACATCGCCGAGACGCTGGACTACGCCGACGAGATCGGGAGACGTAAGATGTACTCCCTCCTGCGCGAGATGATCGCCCTGCCGGAGCTGCCGGAGGAGATCACCCGGCTCGCCGTCGGGGTGCTGCGCAACGTGTGCGGCAGCGACATGAAGGGCGAGCGCGACTTTTGCGGCGTGGTGCTCGAAGCCATCGCCGAGGTGCACGACACCATCGCCGACCCGGAGGAGGAGGAGGAGGAGATGCTGCTTGACCCGGACGACAGCTTCCACTCGGCCCGGTCGCAGCAGACGGACGACACCGTCACGGCCAAGTCGGCGCTGAAGCCCATGATCCGGAACAACAGCGAGAGCAGGACGACAGCGGCCAAAGAAGAAGAAGAAGAAGAGGACCAGCAGAAAGTGATCAAGGAGATCATGGTGAACATGAAGTGCCTGCACATTGCGCAGTGCATGCTGCAGAACGCGGGCGGCAACCTGCAGGCCAACATCCACCTGGTGACGATGCTCAACAACCTGGTGGTGCCCGCGGTAAGGAGCCACGAGGCACCGATTCGCGAGCGCGGCCTGCAGTGCCTGGGCCTGTGCTGCCTGCTCGACAAGCAGCTGGCCGAGGAGAACCTGAGCCTCTTCCTGCACTGCTACACCAAAGGCCACCCGGCGCTGCAGATGCACGCGCTGGAGACCCTCACCGACATCCTCGCCGTCTGGCCGTCCCTGATCGCGCCGACGACCGTCTCCCCGGGCACACCAACACCAGGGGCCGACTCGTCGACGGCAGCAGCAGCAGCAGCAGAAGAAGAAGAAGAATCCCCCAACCTCCGACCCTTGGTCAAAGCGTTCTCCAAAGCCATTCGGCCCACGGGCAACCCGCTCGTGCTCGCGTCGGCCGTGACCTGCCTCAGCAAGCTGTACCTGACCAACATCCTGGCGGACGACGGGCTCCTGCAGGCGCTGGTGCAGACCTTCTTCGACCCGGCCACGCAGGACAACCACGCCGCGCGCCAGGCGCTGTCGTACACCCTGCCCGCCTTCGCGCACTCGCGGCGCGAGAACATGGAAGCCGTCGGCCGCGTGGCGCCCGACGTCGTCAAATCCCTCGTATCCATGCACGACGAGTTCATCGACGACAGTGCCGGCGGCGGCGGTGGCGGTGGCGCAGGCGCAGGCGCAGGCGACGAGCCCAACATCTCCACGGGCATCGACGGGGGGATCATCAGCATCAGCACGGGCGTCGCCATGCTGGCGGACTGGACGGACACGCGCCGACTCATCGACGCGCAGGACTCTTTCCTCGTCACGAGCAGCGGCAGCGGCAACAAGTCCATGGCTACCCTGTCCCTGCTCGACGTGAATCAAACGTCGGGAGCAGCGGACAAGCGACCCCCCCTCGACGGCAACGTGCACCTGGACCTGATCGTCGAGGCGCTGGAGAGAGCCACGGCGCGCGGCGTCGAGAAGGAGTATCGCCGCGCCCTGCTGTCGCTGGTGGCCAAGCTGGCCATCGTTCCGGAGAGCGACGCCAAGAGGCTGCAGGAGGCCAGGCAGCTGGTGGACGATGTGGTGGATGCGAGGATGGCGACGGAGACGGCCAGCAGGAATGCGTTGGTCAAGATGCAGGCGGCGCTGGGGAAGGCGCTGGCGGCTAAGAAGGAGGAGGAGGAGGAGGAGGATGAGCAGCAGCAGCAGCAGCAGCAGCAGGGCGAGGAGGGCGAGGGGGTGAGGGTGGCGAATGGCGCTGTATCAGGCGTGGCTACGGCGGCGGCGGCGACGGCGACGGCGGGGAAGAAGGGGAAGGGGAGGGCGGAGAAGGGCGGGCCGGGTGGTGAGGAGGACGCGGGCGTAGTGCAGTCGATTGAGGTCGGCGAGACGACGTCGTTGGCTGGTGAGGAGGAGGAGGAGGAGGAAGAGGGAGGCATGATGGATGATGACGATGGTGATGATGATGATGGTACGTCTACGATCAAGGGCGAGGATGATGGTGAGGATACGGTGATGCAGGAGTAGTTGCTGTGGTCGAGTCGGGCGAGTAGCCGGGGAGACTTCTCGGATGCCAGTGACCATTGCTGACGCCAAGGTCGAAACCTTTGATGATTTCATATATGTGTGGACTTTTCTTACGGGCTGGATTGGGTAATTGCCGGGCGGATGGACGGTGGAATGCATGACGGGGCACACCACACAGAGCGTGCCCATTGCTGATGCTTGGATGGAATCTGCTTCAGGCGCCGTCTTGCACTGTACATTGGTGGTTTTCCAGTTTTGTTTTATTCAAGTTCTTGATCAT
Organism: Erythroxylum anguifugum; assembly: GCA_027478595.1. Taxonomy (NCBI): domain Eukaryota; kingdom Viridiplantae; phylum Streptophyta; class Magnoliopsida; order Malpighiales; family Erythroxylaceae; genus Erythroxylum; species Erythroxylum anguifugum. The sequence continues at coordinate 161,810 of JANIPN010386141.1, forward strand.
GCGAATCGACTTGATGACACAATTTCAAGATCCGTGAACTTCATGATTCCCTCAATGCCTCGTCCTTTTGACTCTGAGCCACCGTCTCAGTGACTTTTGAGCTGCTTTGTCCAGAACTCGCGAAAGTTGACCGTCTCCAACTCGCCACCAAGCAGCGTCTCCAGACGTCCGGTGGCTAGTTGCGTATCGTATGGCCTCTGCACGCCGCCGCCACCACCACCACCCTCTTTATCTGCTTTCATACTACTAATGTCCAAGCCCAAAATGTCAGCAAACGTTGTGCACATCTCGTACTTGGTCAGCCGTTCGTTTGCGCTGAACTGCAGCACCGTTGGCCATCCCTTCCGGCCCCTGCTCTTTCCGTCTGGCTCTCCAGACTCGGCCGCGATCCCGTCGCCGTCGGCTGCTAGAGCCAGCATCGCCAGCCACCTGGCCGCGATCTTGACCACCGCACTAGCTATATCAGTGGTGCTTGTTGGGAACCGTCGGCTCCAATCATCCATCGTGACCGCCTTGCCCGCAGCCGACTCGCGGACCTTGTCGACCAGAAGGCCAACCCCACTCTCTGCCCAGCTACCTTCGTCGTTGGCAGGGCCATAGAGGATAGGCACGCGCAGCACACCGCCAAGGGCAATGCCAGACTTCTTCGACAGCGGCGAGGACAGCACAGCGTGCTCGCCATCTAGCTTCAGCTGTCCGTACTCGTTCGGCGCTCTTGTCGGCGCGTCCTCAGCGTAGGGAGCCTCACCGGCCACTCCTGGAAAGACGTAGTCTGTCGAGATGTAGAGGACAGGAATGTCGTGTGACGACGCCAGCTGGGACAGGTGCGAGGTTGCCTCAACGTTGAGCTGTCTTGCCTTTTCTGGGTCCGCAGCAACCTTGTCAGGGTATCGCTCTGCGGCGCTGTGGATGATGATGGATGGCCTGGTGACCGGTCAGCATGCTCTGTGGCGAGAATGTCTGAGCAAAGTGTAAGCAGGCAAATGCAATGGTCATAAAGAGCAAAAGAGCAAAGATTTGGTCAAGTGTAGACGCCGGCATGCATGCATGCATGCATGCATGCACTATTCCTGACTGCTTACTGCTCGCTCTCAACCAAGCTCTTCACGGCAGAATGATCGCACAGATCGAGCTTGGTGATGCCCTTTCCACCGCGAGAGAGGCCGGTGCCAACAACATCCCAGCTCGCCTTTCCGAAAGCTCTGAAGATCTCGCGACCAAGCAAGCCGGTGGCTCCGGTCACCAGGGCTTTAGGCATTGTGAGATGCTGGTTCAGAAAAAATTTTCGTTATCAGATTGTTCCAGTTGCCAGCGTCAAGATCGTGCAAAAGCTAGCATGAAATAGGAAGAAGGCGTGTGAATATGATAGCTTCTTGTCTGGCGCTAGATAATTCCTTCCCAAAGCGACAGCCACAGCTCCTTCTTTCCTTGTTTGGATTCTAATGATCTTACTGCGCTGAGATGATGGCAGGTGCTTCAGCCTCGCCTGCCGCAAAGAGCTGATCAGTCTTTGTCATCAGGTCAAGTGACTTTGATGTCATATCCAGCAGGCCCTTCAACGCGAAATGCACTTGTGTGGCGAAGGAGACCCCGGATCGACGCTTGGACATCGCCACGGGTTCTGATCGCTTCAAGGGCTTGTACTACGAAAATTTTACGGATTGGTTGATTTCATTGAGTGAGGCTCTGAGATAAAGAATCCTCCTCATCAGCCGTATTGGATCTTTCAGTAACATGTCACTGACTCGCCATGCTTTGGGTTGCTAGTCACTACGACAAGGCCCTTGGAGCAGCGAAAAGAAAATTCAAAGTGTCGAGCACGGCGTAGGCTAAATTCTCTTGTGCAGCTTCGTCTTTGAAGCTCGAAGAATTCTCACAGGACGTATGCCTGTAATCTACGTAAATATAAGATTGGTAGATGTCCAGGACCGGAATCTTCGACATGTGAACGGATATACACCACAGCAAAGTTCTGCTCCCCGCTACCAGGACGGCAACGATTCCGGGACGGCTCGTTCTTACGTAAGCTGTCCCCCTTGAGAAGTTGTCGTTCAACTACCTAGCAAGCGCTGCTCCCTTTAGCTTCAGCTAAAGCTTGGTGAGCTTGTGTCAATACATGCTTGCTTCGGCTCATGTGGATGAGGGCACCGTTGCACCGTGAATCTGCGCAACAATCTACCGTCAGCGATGGCTCCTTCGAACGTTTGAGTTCTTCAGCTATATTCGAACGTCTTGGTAATGCTGACGGACGAGTTGAAGCTTACCTATTGAGGCATGAGATGCGTCATGGGAGTCTTGACCGTGAGGAGATGCTGATAGCTCCATGACTCTCTGATCTTAGTGTATTGAAGGAAACCGAGCTGATGAGGGAAGGCAAACGATCTTTTGAACTGTGGTCAGGCATGTGTGCTAATGTCCGTTGGTGGAGCTTTCTGGGCAGACTGATAGAGCCGGCATGTCGGTGTGTGGCTCCAAGCTGGCGGCAGTAGTAGCTTACGCTTCTTCATTTAGCATTGTATCTATATTGGATAGGAATAGGCATGGTCTTGGTAGTTCTACGGCAATGATTTGAAGAGCACGACTCGGCCAAACAAGGGCACAAGGTCTGGACCATCCAGGCATGAGTTCGAAGTCATGCTCTGTACCGATCACACGAGAACATCACATGCATCATTGTTGGCGTAGACTTTATCTCTAAAAGTTGCTGTATGCTGCCCTGCTGAGACCTGATGCTTGTGTATTGGAACCAAAGCTGCAGTTTCCGAGATGTCGGAAGACCCAAGGTCGTTACTAAGCATCCTGCTTTGCACCAGACCTGCCAAGTGAAGAAACGGTAACTGCCGTGTCAACCGGCTGCCTTATATCTGGGCAACGGGGTGGTGCTATCCCTCACCCAGCCACAGGGCCTGAATCGTTATTATTTTTGCCTTTTAAGGCTATAGCTTCTCTGGACGCGGCATCCGTTTTCGTACTAGCTCGGCACCTGAGAGATCTCAGACGGCCTAATGTTCCGGTGCCGCAAATGAGAAACATGAGTTGGGAACGAGTCTCGAAGGTCTGAATGCAAGGCAGGCTTACCAGGTGGCTACAGGATCATTAACGGGTGATGTGCTAGCAGGAAGAAGCCCTAGCTGGGAAAGAAGAGGCTCCAGGTTCGGTTCGAATCACTCCCGCCATAGCTTTTATTGGTAGATCTTGATCAGGTGCAGTTGCGGTCAGCGACGAGATAAGGCTGGAAGAAGGCTCAGATGGAAGCTTGGAAGCTCTGGTAGTAAGGCTGGCCCGCAACATTGCATGAAGAAGCTGGCTCGCATGGAGTTATCATTGGCTCCTCGTCTCGCTCACCAAAGACGCCACCCGGATGCACTCTTGGGCACGGGTCTGCAGATTCCGCAAGGGTCAGATCGTGCAGATATCGGCTACGTTTGTTCAGTTTGGTATAGCACTTTATGCCTGTAACTTGCTTAATGCGTCTTGGCCAAAATCGTGGCCGGCAAAAAGGCATTTGACTGAAGAAGATGCGAAAAGCAGTCTGGAAGAAAAGAAGGCCATCAAGAGTTCGATCTTCACAAAGAGTATTGAAATGTCATGCTCTTGACGAAGGACGCAGGCCACATCTCAATAGGCTCATGTTCAGCTTTTTCTTCACCAGGAGGAGCACTTTGTTTGAAAATGACGGTACGTTTCGCGCATGAATGTCCTATGCTAATAGCAATATTGATCTCCCACTGACTGCGGAGGCAAATGGCGCCAACCCTTCACCTCAGGAGCTGGAACAGGCGCTTCAGCCGGATGAATGAAGCTTTGAATCCATCTCAAAAGCAGTCTTGGACGGAGAAATATCCAAGACCATTGACTGATGCTTACCACGTCAGCTCTTTGCAGACATACCCAGGGACCCTGGCGCCACGCCGGCTAGATGCTCATATTCAAGCATTCTTCAGGACAGCCTATTGTTTCCTGTTAGACGTGGCCGGCTGCAATAGCTGTCCCATTCGGGTAAATGCCCACTCCCAAGGCGTTGGCATTCTCGCCACCGGCCAGCTCTCGTACTCGGAGCCAATGACCACCGTGGAATCCAAATCGCCAGCAAAAGGGTGAGTACAACGAGAGAAGCATTTTGTGAGCATCTTCAATCAATCGAGACGACATGGACGGGTAGAGCAAGCAAGCCAGCAAGCCGCCAAGTCGACAGGTATAAAGACGACGACAATTCTCCCTCATCACGACTTCTCGGATCATCCAGCAGCAGGAACATCCAGCCAGCCAGACAACCAAACCCGCTCTCTCTCTCTCTCTCTCTCTCACTTTCTCGCTCCAAGCAAGAAAATCAATTCAGCAATCCAAGAACAGCCATGCAGCTCAACAACCTCCTCGTCGTGCTGGGCCTCGCCGCCCTCACCGCTGCGAACCCGATCGCCGCGCCGGTGCCCGTCCCCGTCCCGGAGCCCCTGGCCATGGCCGCCCCCGCCGGCCCGGGGGGCAACGTGACGACCGAGGCGGCGCAGGGCGTCTGCGGCAACGGCTACTCCATCGAGACCTTCGGCTCCACCGGCTGCGGCAACTTCAACCAGGGCATCAGCAACAGCGGCACCAGCTGCAGGGTGTGCGTGGCCATGGGCAACGCGAAGAGCTGGCGCATCATCAACCCGGACCGCTGCCGCGTGCTGCAGGTCGACTACTGGCACGGCGCCTACTGCAGGGATGGCGGCTACGCGCGCGGCGTCAAGTACGACACCCGCACCACCTGCTGGAACATCCCCACCGACATTGGCGACCACTACTCCGCTCAGTTCACCTGCGTCCAGTAGGCGACTCTCACGGCACGCCGAGACGCCGGGTCGTAGAGGAACGCAGCCTCTTGCGCTGACCACAGTCGAGGTCGAAAGCCGAATCGTGAGGTTAGAGCCTGGGAGACTGTGAGGCTCTTCGCCACAAGGTGATAGGGAGGGTTTGTGTGTGATGGACGAACACAATCGGAGAGAGGAGAGGTCGATTGACCTGGTCGAAGGGTAGAAACTCAGGGCGTTAGTGACAGGTTTGAGAAAAATGAAAAACCCATAGTGCGCGCTATAAATTTTAGGCCCATGTCTTCAACGCCGTGTACCGACGTAGTTTGATTCTGAGATCAATTTGTGCCTAGATCGTAAGTCGGCTTGTAGCTACTGAAGCGGCTGAATCCACTGACAGTGCTGAACCACCAAGATGTATAGTACAAGCATCTCAAAGTAGAAAAGAAAGTCCAATTCTATCTCCTGAGAGATCCTGCTGAGCTTTCATCCACTGTAACTCGACATCACAATGCTAATATCCACTCATTTTGCGCAAAAAAAAAAGAAAAGAAAAGAAAAAAAGAATTAATTGGAACAACAGTGAGCTTGAGAACCTGTCGAGAGACTAATGAGAAAGACACTTTGGTATCAACTTTACATGCCCAGCTGCGTAGATAGCTAACTTCCTAGTAGATACCGACGTCGGCAAGTGAGATATGATGTCGATCTGCAGAGCCGCGATCCTCGGAGCCACGCCCGAAGTACGCTTATCACAGCTCAGGTGAGCCCGAGTTTACCGGAGTCTCACAATGCGGGAATGGCTTCTACGTCACTGTTGCTGCCGCAGAGTATGATGTCTGTCAAACAGCCTGAAGGGCATGCCATACTCGCTCCAAAGGCGTTTGAGGCTTCTCAGTGAACTGGTAGAAAGTCTTCGAAAATAAGTACGGCATCGATAGAGCTATCGCAGAAGAGAGGGTCACAATCGATGGAACAACACACTTTCTCTTATTCGACCGGCACTTGACCCTGACATCTTCAATATTTTCCTGTGGCAGCATATGATGGAGGTTGCCTAAAATAATGAGGTGTCTGGCAGTCGCCTCATCATGAATCGAGACGTGCTGATCCGAGGTAGGAAAGCGGTCTAGATGCTGAGCCGGCAGTGTCTTCCGTGCGGCGACGTATAGCCGGAAAGAAAATGGTAGGGACGTGACTCATTGCAGCTCTGTCTTATTGTGAACGCGGAACAAAGCGCTTCAGGCAACAACGACATCACCTCTGTAGATGAGAAAGTTGGCCTGATGCTATGATAAGATCATCACTGTCGTTGCCTTGACGACCCTTGCAGGTTCCGAGTTTTCCGACTTCTTGCGTTCCTTTTCTTCAATCCTGTCCCTGAAGCCACACAGCCAGCACCAAGCCCTAAACTAAGCAAGAAATCAGAAGCAATGTTACAATAATGTGGAAATCTTTGTGTTACTTATATCCACCAAATACATTGCAGAATGCTGCAGATTTAGTTACTGACACGAGCTGTAGTGGCGGTAAAGATGTGCTTCTTGAAAATTCAAATGCTTGACCGATGCCCAGAAGAGGGTTCATCCTGCGAAGTGTGCCCCAAGTATGCCATTGTTCAAGTGTAACGTTGGTGCAATATGTCAAGGCCATGTACTCTGTCGATTCTCTTCGCCAACAGGGGAAAGGGCGCCGCCATCACCGGCTCCTCGGCTTCTCGGCCGGTGAAGCCGCGCGCTCACAGGTTAGAGCAGAAGAGGTTGGCGTATGGATCCACTACACGTCCTTCTACCTATCAGCAGCCGGTAGCAAAATCGATGCAACCACTCCGTAGGAGCATCAAGGTCAAACGCGCTCTCTCCCCTCTTCTTCGTCGACAGGCTAGTCTCGCGTTGGCACCTGAGTCATGCTGCATGGCACGACTCGATGTGAGTTCAACCACGGAACCAGAATGCTTGAACTTCATTCAAGCAATCAGAGTCGATCGTTCGACGAGAAGCCATGCCTTTTGCGGCTGCTTCACGGTAAGGACTGCTGCAAGAGCCTCCAACAACTCGATACAAACCGGCCGCGCTCAGACCTTGGATCATCCCCGCTTAGACATGGCTTTTTCTAAACATCGGAGATCTTCACTTGCGGGGTTCTCTGTGCTTGTGTCTCCCCAGCAATGCGGTTAGTCGGCGCATTGCGTTACAGCTCAAATGACTCGATCTGAACGCAGCCACTATCACCTCGGTAGGGGACGATTCTCACGGGGGAGGGTTCAACAGGCTTGACAGCCGTTATAGCAGGAAAATTTGGTAATTGTCTTTCATCGGTTGGGAACGGGCAGGGTTTGTCCCAGGTGAGAAACGCATTGATAAGTCGTGGTCTTTCCTCTTTTACCTCTTTACCAACTCTCAATTCTTCAGATTTGCTGCGCAATTGTTCGGGAGGACTCATTCACATTCAGCATCTATTCTACCGAAATATTGTCTTCAAGATGGTCCACTTCTTCCCCTCCATGCCGGAGGATATGCAGGCGTTTATCCTCAGGCAGCCCGTCTTTTTCGTCGGCTCTGCACCGTTGAGCGGCAAGCACGTCAATGTCTCGCCAAAGGGTACGTACCAAGTCTCCTGCGTCCATCCAGCTGGTGAAGAGTCCAGCTTGGCATCAACTGCATCATCAAAGTTCATTGATGAAGCAGCCTTTGAGGTCAATGCCACCATAACGAACCTTGCTGCCATCTTCAAAACCATCTCATGCGTCACTCGACTGATCCACCGTCACCACAGGCCACCCCTCCCGCACCTTTGCCATCCTATCACCCAACAAAGTCGCCTACCTAGACTTCTCCGGCTCCTCCTCCGAGACCATCAGCCACATCTACGAGAACGGCCGTGTGACGGTGCTGTTCAACAGCTTTGTCACCTCAGCAATGATAGTTCGGCTGTACTGCACCGGCTCTGTGATTGAGCGCGACGATCCGCGCTTCCGGCCCATGATCGAAGAGATGCACGAGGCCGGCATGGAGAGACACGAGCCTCAGGACAAGTTCCGTGACGCCGTCCAAGCCGAGCTCGAGCGACGCGAACGGGAGGCTGCCGAGAAGGAGGCCAACGGCGGCGTCGAGCCTAAGAAAGAGAAGGACGCAGTGGACGGAAAGAAGCGCACTTTCCGACCGGACGACACGGATATGAAGCCAACTGACGGTGCGGGCATCGTAGGCGCGAGGGCAATAATCGTGCTCGACGTGTGGAAGTGCATGCGCAGCTGCGGATTTGGCGTACCGCTGATGATGATGGGCGACGACGGCAAGATAAGAGAGGGCGCAAAGGGCCAAGCAAGAGCCGAACAGAGCCAGGACGACGCAGACGAGAGCACCACGGCAACAAACACCGTCGAAGTAGAGAACACCGCTCCCCCATCTCCGCCAGCGACGCCCACCCGCTTCGACCGCATGACCCTGCAACCGCGCTCGCAGGATCCTTACGACGTCACCGGCATCAAGTTTGACGATGACTGGGACGACCGCAACCGGATGGGCAACTGGGCGTCGAAGATGATCGTCACGGGCCAGATGTGGGCGTACCGCCGAAAGTACAACCACTTGTCGCTCGACGGCCTGCCGGGCATCCGCATGACTTGCTTCGACTGGCAGGAGCGCTTGAGCATCCAGATCGACGCCTGGGTCCGAGGCGTCCTGATCGGACAGTGGAGGACGATAGTGTTTGGGATGGTGCTGGCCCTGCTCGGGCAGAGGCTTCTGCTCCATCTAATGGGCGTCTCGAGTGCTTGAGAATTTTGGCGTGTAACTAGCATATTGGTGGACGAACGTGAATATTTTGGGAGCCTACTGTGACTATTCGGTGCTTGTTGCTGGTTTTCCAGCCTGCAGAGGTCAACAGTGGAGACTTTGGAATAATCTATGATATCGATTACTAAAATGATACGAATCGCGTTTTGAATATTATTTCTTTCAACATCAAATGAGTTAAACACTTAAAGACTCACAAAGTAAAAGCCCTTTCAACTTGGGAGGCAGCAGCAGCAGCAGCAGTGCGTCCGAGAAAGATGGGTTCGGCTCCTGCTGATAGAATGAAGAAATTTCTACTTGGCAATGACATAGTCAGTGTCAACAAGATGGCTCGCGCCGCACCAGGATACGCGATGAGGACGAGCTCACGATTTGGTCTCAGCAAAACTTGCCTTTATTGCAGACGATTGTTTTGTTCCTTTCTGGGTCCTGGAAAATCTCGCTGACTTGATATCCGGCCGGCTTTGTTGTGACTCACTGTGGTCTCGCAACACTGATCTCGGGCTTTCAGGCAGAAGTGTCAGCTCATCAGCCTAGCCCATCAGCAAGCCGGCAATACCAGTACGAGAATGGAAGAGATTGAATCGTCCTTGCTGAGTGGTCCAGTCATGAAGCTACAAACAAGCCAGGTCTAATACAGATCTCACAGACAAGCTACTCTTCCTCGAGCGCGTCCAGCCAGGGACGCGAGACTCAGTGAAAAGCGAAAATTCTGATCGAGGGTTTCCAAAGATTCCCACCCGATGTCTTGCGACGCCAGGTGAAGCAGACATAGTTAAAATAGTTTTCAACTAGCAAAAACGAGATCTCGGACGAATCCTCACTGATACTCGTAAAGCCCGTGCACTAGGATGAAGAAGAAAAAAAAGGAAAGAGAGAGAGGAGAAGGCTGGCGGGATCGCGTTGAATAAATAGCAGGCAGAATTGTGAGAGCCGGAGTTAGCACGCGTTGATCCGAGACCAGGCTTCCATCTCCAGGCAGCGCAGGCAGCAGAGCCGACACGTGACTTGGAATATCGGCTCGCCCGGGCTGAGACTCCGGCCGAGCCCCATCGACGAGGCTGACGGACTTCATCTCGACGGAAGGTGCACTGGCTTGCTGTACCAGTACTCAAGCTGACGAACGCAATAGCCACACTGCACCCTGAGCAGACTGAAGAGCTTATTGCTCCTCTGCTACCGGCAACCCGACGCGTCTCTGGCTATCAGCCATGGCTGCTGTCTCACATTTCTTTTCGACTTCGAATCTGCGGCTCTGATGCTCTGCCATGTCCCTGCGCTCTTCAACTGCACCTTACGTGAGTCGCCGCTTCCAACCGTCGGGTCATCAAGAGAAAAGTCGGAATGACAAAGGCTCCGACCTGCGCTAGTTGCGACTATCAACGGTGGTGGTCTCCGCCTTGATGCACACGTCGACGCAAATGTGACAAGGCAATTAGACTCGGCTCAGCTACAGATTATGTGCAGGGTTATCCCATGTTTCAGGTGCCCGACTGAGGAAGGTTACTTGCAACCCCATTTGCCCGTTCAAATTACAATCATGTTTTGCCTGTTTGCCTGATCGCGTCTTTTCCCCTGTTCTGCTCTTCTATTGCTCAGTTCTGCTGCTGGCTCGTGCCGTCCCCAACGGACGAGTCTCCACTCTTGATGTCCGACGGTTCACTTCATCATCACCAGACACTTCCTACCACTGGCTCTCAACGACAACATTTTGCTCCACTTTGTTTTCTTCCTCCAAGGGTCTCAACAATCCTCTACAGTCGGTTTCATTTGTTCAATGCTGGAGGAGCGAGCGTTGAGGTCTGCATTTATGTGTGCCAGAACTGCCAAAGAAGAAACGTGTCGCCTCTTGACCACCGAGATGATCGACTACGCAGCACGTCTGAATGCTCTCTTGCGAGGGATGGTGTACAAGAGCTACTCTCGTTGTGGCATTAGTGTCCAATTCGAGAAGGATCCCCTAGCGTACCCCTTATGGTATGATCGGAGGTGATTCCAGTGCATATGTGACGGCTGGGATGTGTGCTGGAGAGAGAGCTATTGGACGAGCGGCTGAGGGATGTTCAGCCGCATGCACACGAATTCTCATCAACGAGAAACAACACGCGTTCATCAGCACGTGTCTACCACCCACCGTCGACCCCTTTGCCAATCAACAGAATCACAGACAACCAAATCATGGCTGCTTATACCATTTTGGGACGGCGCGGCTGCCATAAGTTTGGAACAGGCAAAAGAATATTTTTTCTTGCTGCCGCTCTCATCAAAACGACCGCATTTGCCTATGATCATCGCAAGGCTGTAATGGCCCGTTTGGCGAATCTACTTTGTTCCTGTTACCCTGACAAGATTGTGTTCTATTTTCCATTGAAGAGCAACTGTGGCCTGGTCTGTTCCTAGATGTGGTGCATGCCCACCACCCAGTCAGTGCACTAACTTATACTTGGTCGGGCAATCGATACTTCATTCGCACGTTGCGCTCGTGTGTGTATAATTTGCCGACTGTCCTCGCCTTCCGTGCTCCGTCTTTGATCTCTCATTCCTTTCCCTCTCTTTCCTCTGGCAGTTGGCTGCATCTTCCTTTTCTTCATCCTTCTCAATTTTTCTTCACGTAGCGAGCTCCATCTCTGACGAGCAGGACTCGCCTAACAGGGCAATGGACGGTGCACAGAACACCGGCCAAGCGCGGCACCATGCTACGCACCATGCGACACATCGCAAACATCATGTGGTTCACACCAAGTATCACGGTCACGCAGCGAAGCAGGGTCAGACTGAAGTCAACGTCAATCATACCTCAAGCCGCGAGTCTGAGGACAGCGAGGCCAAGAAAGACCGCGAGGCGATCAAGACGGGCACAAAGGAAGGGATAACTGCGGTTGGCCCCTTTGAGGTTCCAAAGAAGTATCGTGTACCCGTCAAGCGACTCGTCTTGGTCGGATCAGCATTCGTCCCGCTCGCGCTAGCCATAGTTCTTGTTGTTCTCCTGTTGGGCAAACCGTTTGGAGGAGACTTTTACAATCTTGTGGTCGATAATCCGTCAGATTCTGCTGTGGTTGTCACCGTGGCCGCGGCAATTCTCGCCTATCTCAACGTCCTTGTGGTCAGCAACCTGTTGGGCTTCATGCACATCAGCCTCGCCGACAATCCGGTTCTTGTCTGGATGCTCGACAATGTCGGTCTAGGCTTGAAGAGGGACGAGATGGAAGGTGGCGGAGATGACCTTGACGACTTCCTTAAGAAGTACCCTGAGAAGTTCAATGAGCTCCGCAAACTTGTCAGGGAAACCAGCTGGCGTGCCATAATAATAGGCCTGGTTGCCTTTGCCTTGCTCGCTCTGCCTCACCTTCTCTGGACTGGCGCGCTCACGCCCAACTACGTGTCGTATCATGTGACCGTGCCAGGGCTGGCATTTACACCAGAATACAGTCAGGCCTCGCAGCAAAATTGGGCAAACAACAGCCTGAGTGATTACAAGGACTGCCAGACGACATACCCTCAGAGTGACGGTGCCTTCAACGGCTGCGCTGCTGCCTCTCTGTCAGGAAGCCTCTACGACGATCTCAGCCTCGGGACGGCGGTGAGCAAGCAGAACGTGCCGAATAGCAAGAACGACGACTCGATCTACTCCTACTACGGCCGATCATACGGCGTCGGTTCTGCAGTCGGTATTTACAACAGCAACGTCGACTCACCGACGGCTTTCAAATGGTCTCCATCCGACGGAAAGTCGATAGTGTACAACGAGACCGGCTATTACACGACCGTGCAATGCACGACCAACTCCTCATCTGCATGGAGTCTGAGCACGGCCCCCAGTCAGCAGAGCACGAACGACAGCAAAACGCCGTCAATCTTCCAAGCAAGCGGGCTTTTGCCCAACAGCGACTGGAGTCGGGGCGGTTCGGCAAACCAATCGTACTCGGTCATTGGGTTCAGCATCGACCGAGCCGTGGCCTGGGCCGTGCAGTCCAGCGGCGGGGGCAGCGACACGCAGGATGCTCCCCAATTCATGGTCGCCATAGCTGCCGGCAGCAACTACAGCATGTTCGACAAGATGCAGTGCGCCGTCAGCTTCACGCCCCAGCTCTTCACAGTGGCGGCCGATCTGGAGGAAGGCACAATCAGCGTGACGCGCCCGAATGTGAACCCCCAGCCAACGTTCGATGAGACGAGACTGCTCGCATACACGGCCATGAACCAGCTCGGAATCCTGAGCGAGCTGCAGGCATCGCCATACAACTCACAACTGGGCGAGTCGCTCCTAGACAACGTGCTATCCACGGCAGCCTCTGGCAACAACAACGGCAGCAGCGGTGGCAACAGCAGCAGCAGCAGCAACAGCAACAGCACCGCTCTCCAGTCTCGGAGCATCTCAGCCGACACCACCCCCGACATGTACGCGGACAGTGTAGCCAACTCGATCCAAGTAGCGCTGGACGACATCCTCGTCTTCGTCGCGAGCGGGCAATACTACGTGGCCGGCAACTCGAGCCAGCCCCAGGACGCTGAGCTGGCACAGAACCAGATACGCATCGGCAAGGACTCGTACGGCTTCACGGTGCTTGTCTTCAACGTCTTGCTGTTCGTTGCTCTCATCGTGAAGTTCCTCATCGTTGCGTTTGGGCCCGAGAGATCTGGGGAGGTGGTTGTCAAGCACCAGAGCGCCAGAAAGGCGACGATCTGGTTCCAGAAGCAGGAGGAGAGGAAGATGAGGGAGGGGCTGGCCAGGCAGGAGGGTGGTGATGTTGTGCAGACGTCGTCGGCGCAGGCGACGGCGCCGGTGATGCAGGTTGGTGATGATGGTACGGGCCCGTTGCTGGTGGGGTCTCGTGGGCTTTGATGTGTCCAAATTTGGTATGACAGCAGGCTTGAAACGCTGGAATATGAATAGACTGCAATTGAAATGGATTAATTACCGTTCTACACGATTTGAATAAATCATCACTAAAAGTCAAACGGATGAGACAATAACATTCAAGAATGCCTTCGTGAGGTACTTGTCAAAGCAACTTGTTGTGTAAACTCAAACCCCCTCTTTTCAAAGAAAATAGAATCTTAGGAACTTGAGAGCATGTAATTTCTCAACGTCATTCCCGAACCTAGTTGTGTTTTTGAACTTGGAACGGTGATTTTCAGAATCATGCAAGCCGTCTCTCTTCTGTTCTCCAATTCTTTCACATCTTTCGGGACCTTGAGCCGCTACCAGAGTGGCACACACCACCGTTAACACGCATCAGTTCTGCCAACCAAAGCAACGATCTGTCCCGAAACTCGATACACCATCTCGATATCTCAGTAGATATCGACTAGAGACACCAGCTTGTGCAAAATATTAGATGGGGGTCCCACAGAGACAAAATCCAAAGCAAAATGCCTGCCCAAAAATGGGCCCGTTCATCTGATAAGACCACGGTGCTGCTTGGCAAGCAGTAGCCTACTGCAAGGGAAGTGTCGTGCTTTCGAAGAACAGGAAGAGGAGAGTATTCGAATGTACACCACTTGTTCTCGACTTACACCACCCCTTCTTGAAGAGGAGAGTATAGGGGCGGGGATGTTCCCTTTCCCGCATCGTAGCCGCCCATGGCACAAATCGCCACCACACCACCACCAACATGGCAACCTGCATAAAAAGCGCCCGCAAATGCGCGGGTGCCAGCTACTTTTACTATCATACTACTGTACTACTGGATACTAGACTCTCTCTCTCTCTCTCTCTCTCTCCTTGAAATAGGTAGCATCACGCCATCACAAGCTTGTTTCTATTTCTCTGCGTTGAGTCGCACTGCTAATGCAGCCCAGCGCGCAAAGGTATTTGAAATACCACTATCACGACTGGCTCAATCGAAAGGCAACGAGAAGGGCTATTTTGTTGCTGTCTGTCACATTTTCGATCCTGCGCAGGCAAAGTAGTTCTCTTCATTCTCTCTAACACTTTTCAGTCCCATTTCCCCTCTCGACATGCAAATTGGCTCACACCACCAATGTGATGTTGTCGCAATCTTTTTTTTTTCCAGATGTCAATCTGTCTGCATCATCCCACCTCCAACAAAGGCAGTGGGCGATCGCCGCGCGTTTCGAGCCCGGGGGGTGATTCGTACTGCAGATTGAGGGGAAATTTGAGCTAGAGTGTGTGGGCTTGGACAGCGTAGACTCAGACTCAGGCTCAGGCTGGATGTTTGCTGCTGCTGCAGTAGCAGCTGGTGTGTGTGAGAAGAATAGAGGGGCCGCTGCTGCACGGGCTGAAGACTCATGCAGGCGCGCGCCACATCTGCGGGTGGTACGTGTTCATCTGATAACACGGCGACCCGTAGGGCATACACACACCATAGTACTGAGTAGCCTCGGGCCTGCCTGTCTCTTCAAGTCCCTCAATGACAGGGAGGACTCGGGACGCCACGCAATGCGCTCGCGCTGCGGCCACAGAGGCTAGCAGCCGCTGACTTTGTGCATCGTCTAATTCGCCCGAAGAAGAGAGAACAATGGGAAACAGGTTTCAAATGAGCCTAGGAGGCACGTGGTAGCCGGCCAAGGAGCTGGGGGGCACGCGTCTGTTGCCGCCACGGGCTGTGGCTCTGACGGATGGCGGCGGTGAAATGCCCAGGTGGCGGCGGCAGTTGAGTCTCTGCGGTGGCTGCCGGTGGGCCATCGTGACTGCCAACTTTTGGGGGGGGGGGGGGGGG
>JANIPN010386142.1:0-33266 GCA_027478595.1 Erythroxylum anguifugum
CGCGCCATCGCCGTGTCCAGCGCCGCTGACGCCGCGGCGGCGACGGCCGCCTTGCTCGCGCAGGACCGGCACGTCGCGCGCGCCACGCACAACATCCGCGCGTGGCGCTTCCGCGCGGCAGCCCCCGTAGCCCCGGTGGCGAACGGCGCCACGTCGTCGACGAGACGCATCGAGCACCAGGAGTCCGACGACGATGGCGAGTCGCGGGCGGGGGCGAAAGTGCTCGAGGTCCTCGCCGCGATGGGCGCCTGGGATGTGCTCGTCGTGGTCAGTCGCTGGTACGGGGGGGTCAAGTTGGGTCCGGAGAGGTTTCGTCTCATTGGGCAGTGTGCGAGAGATGTCCTCATCCTGGGCGGTTGGGGTGGCGCGAAGACGGATGAGAAGAAGGCGAAAAAGAAGGGGAAGTGAGTGGGTGAGCAATTGGAATTCGTTGGGATTCATTCGATGTCTATTCTAATCTACATGGCGCTTCGGATGTCGATCCTTCGAGCATCCCCTTCAGACACCATCTCAGCTTTCCAACACCTCCAGTCGAATCTCATCAGCCATATCCAAGCCGCCAAACCACCATCACCAAACCTCTATATGGTACGAATCGAAACAAGTCTATTGATACAATGCTTCTCGAAGGCGCCAGCAAATGCTCGCTCGCTATCATGCATCGTCATGGAACATCCTCGCCAAAATGCCACGCTCTAGTGAGTCGGTCGTCTTATCATGACATCACCGGCCACCGTGTCTTCAGCCCATCCACCCACTTTCCATACAGGACATCCGCCAAATGCTTAGTATGCTCCATTCCAGGAACGACTTGGCCGGGTAGTTGGTGTGGTTTCTCATTCCAGGAGTCTGAGTTGAAATTGGTGTTGCTGCTCGCGATGATAGCAGACTGTCGTCGGCGATGACTTCTGAGGTGAGGATTGTTCTGAGCCAGATGCAGCTTGGGCTTTTGGGGCGTGGTAGGTTGAGATTGAGGAAGAAGAGCTGAAAGCTTAGGGTTGCTAAGGACGGGTTAGCATCTTGTTCAAGATTCAACGCGGATATCTTACTTCTGGACTCTCTCCATCATCAGCTTGAGAATCTGGAATTCAGCCTCTGGATCGTTTAGGTCGAGAGAATTCCAGGCTTGGTGCGCACGAGAAATAGCTTCTCGCCGCGAATGGTTCGCAGTCTGTGCGTAAACTTCTTGGAAAGCACCATCAACCACTTTGGTGAAAGCTTGCCGGCCAATAAGTGCCTCTTTGGTGATCGAGTCCAAATACGGATTGGTGTTTTCATCAATGTGAATCATGTTACCATCTGAAGTGTACTCGGGTGTGCTATCCTGGACTCGTGAAAATTGTCGAACCGAAGAAGCGCTATTGCCGAAACTCATATCTGGCGCAAGTGGCTGTCGCTGGCCACTTGGCTTTCGTGTTTTGGAAGGCGATGATAAGTGCTGGCCAGACGCGCGTCGTTTGCTGGTCAGGCGACGCATTGTTGGTGGCATCTGCGCCTTTGGTGTTTCTTGCACGCTCTGCTCTTCCTCGGCCATATTTGGCCTATCCTCTAGCGATAGAGTCTCAAACATAGTTTCAGTCGATACGGAGGCCTCTCGTGAGATTGAGACCTCCCTCGTGCGTCGGGTGGTCTCGACACGGGGCTGGTATATTGTTGGAGCTTTGACGGTATCGAAAGTCCATGCGTCTTCCATATCCTGGGTGCTCATCACGGTCATCGCCTCCTCATAATACTTCGGATGCGTCACGCGTCCGGTCTCATCGTCGAACTCTTGCCGTCGATGAATCAGCTCCTGCAGCGCTTCTACCTTGCCGGCACCACGAATGAAGCGGTGTTGGAGGAGCTCCTTTGCCGAGGGCCGGTAATCTGCCTCCTTTACCAAGCAAGCCGCTACAAAATCTTTGAAGTTCTGCGAGTATTGGCTTCCCTCGAGTCTTGGCGCATCCGATTTAGGAATGAGGAATAAAACTTTCATCGGATGAATCTGAGAATGAGGCGGCTCCCCATTTATCAACTCTAGGGCAGTGATGCCGAGCGACCAGATATCGGCCCGGTAGTCGTATCCTGCTTCCTGGATGACTTCCGGTGCCATCCAGAAAGGTGTACCAACGAACGTATTTCGTACCGATTTGATATTGGTCATCTGGGCAGCTACACCAAAGTCGGCCAATTTGACCTTCCCTGAGTTGGCGAGCAGGACGTTGGCGGCTTTGACATCTCGGTGTATCTTCCCCTCACGATGTAGGTAGTCCAAGCCGAGCAGCAGCTCGCGACAGATGATCGCGACATGTCCTTCGTTAAAGGGGCCTGGCTTGAGGAGATCTTGACAGGATCCTCCACCTAGGTACTCCATGACTATCCATAGCTTGGATCCCTTGAGGAAGCTGGTCTTGTACTGCGTCACATAAGGGCTCGCACAGGAGCTAAGCACGGCGATCTCTCCCTGTATCTCTTGGATGTCCTCCTCGCTTGCTTCCAGGTCGACCTGATCCGAAGTTAGCCAGGCCCATTGAAGTGAGATAGAGGAGCAACGTACATGTTTAATAGCAACGACTTCACCAGTTGCCCGTTCGATAGCCTTGTACACGACCCCAAAACTCCCACCTGGTGGGCCATTAGACTTCGCTCCCTCAACACTTCCGTCCCAGGGTGCACTTACTTCCCAACTCCTCCATCAACTGGTACTGGTCTGCCAGCGACGCCATTGCTCCAGCGACCGCAACTTCCCTCACTTATGCTGGTGCACTCATCAAGGTGAATGAGGCCGATGCACGGTTTGCGCGGTAGGGAAAGAAGGAAGAAAGAAGCTGCGATGGAGCTTAAGGTGGCGGAGGGTGTGGATACATACCGCACACTGCCCCCCTTTCTTTCATTCAACTCTTTCTGGATCCGGGGGGAACAATAAGGTCTCACAGGGGCAGCGTGTGCAGCCACTGGCTCTTTGAAACGTGAAGGGAAAGTCAACACCTGCGTTGCCCCTCGCGACCCGAGTCTACGGATGGGTCTAGGCAATGTACACACGTGGGGGGAGAAAAAAACCCTTTTTCGGGCTTCCGGCCCCGCCGGCCGCTTAAAACCCAATTGGGAATGGGGGCTAGCCCCCACTGATGACAGCTGTGTTCCTGCACCGAAAAGACCCTCTTTACTTAGTACTCGGGCGGCTGCGGCGGGTGCATGTGGGTGCACTCAGCTGGTGATGATGCTGACTGATAATGCTTGAGAACTGGAGGGCTTCCACGCTCCACGGCTCTACATGTAAACTTCCGGCCCGAGAACCCTTTCTTAAACTCAATTGTCCCAGTCTCGTTCCCACACTTCCTCCAAGAAAGCTGCAAGCGGCATGGCGGAGGCAACGCGGGTGCGGTCGCGTGAGAGCAAGGCTTCGACCGGCACGGGTGCGAGTCTCGATCTGAAGAAGGGCGAGTATGGCTATCCAGCAGGCCATCTGGGCCACCTGACAGAGAGCCAGGCGGCGGCATTGGTGGAGTTCAAGCAGCTCGGCAAGGAGAAGGGCCTGATCAAGGAGGGAGAGAATGGCGAGCCGGACAGTCATGATGATGTGCAATTGCTGTAAGGAGACCTCGGCTACGCAAGAATTCCCCCAAGAAGCAATTCTAACTTGGTTCCAGACGGTTCCTGCGTGCCCGCCGTTTTGTGCCGAAGGATGCTCTACAACAGTTTGCGGAGACGGAGCAGTGGCGTGCCACGAACGAGATCGACAATCTGTACGAGAACATCGATGTGGACCAGTACAACGACACGTGGAAGCTATACCCGCAATGGACCGGCCGGCGCGATAAGCGTGGGCTGCCGCTGTACGTCTTCGAGGTAGCGCCGCTCAATGCGAAGCGCATGGCCGAGTACGCAAAGACGACCGCCACGACGGATGTGCTGCACTCGAAGCTCAAGCACGACGGGAAGGGCAAGGACGCCATCCAGCCACGGTTGTATCGGCTGTTCGCCCTTTACGAGATCCTACGGACCTTCATGATGCCCATGTGCACCGCCCTGCGGGATCGGCCGTACGCCGAGACGCCCATCTCGCAAGCGAACAACATCGTCGACATCTCCAAGGTGGGCATCAAGCAGTTCTGGAACCTGCGAGGGCACATGCAAGACGCCAGCGTGTTGGCAACGGCGCACTACCCGGAAACCTTGGACCGAATCTTTGTACGTCGTTTATGTTTGTAATATTCATCGACTAATCTTTCACTTTCCAGATCGTCGGCGCACCCGCATTCTTCCCTACTGTCTGGGAATGGATCAAACGATGGTTCGACCCCATCACCGTCTCCAAGATCTTCATCCTCTCTGAAGCCAACGCCTTCAAGACGCTCTCCGAGTTCATCGATCCCGCCGACATCCCTAAGAAATACGGTGGCGAGCTCCCCTTCGAGTTCGGCGGCGGTCCTGTACTCGATCCACGCATCGTCGAGAAACTCGAGTGGAAGACCTCCGATAAAACCTGGCCGCGTGGTCCCATTAGGTGGAAACCCCGCGATGACGGTACCTGGAGCCTGATCGCGCTGGGGAGCGTAGACGGCAAGGAGCGACGCGAAGAGATCGCCATCTTCCATCCCGATCCCGATCCCGTCCCGATCCACGCCGAAGACGACGCACCCGATCGCGCGGTTGACTTCGCAACCCAGGAAGTCGTGATTGATCGCAAGTCCGTAAAGAGTAATGGATCGCGGCCAACGTCACCAACGACCCGGCGCAAGTCCGCTGGCGGCCCGCCCTCGCCCACGGCGGCGCTCAAGCAGCAACTACCACCGTCAGGCGCCGGAGAGACTCAGAGCGAGGTCGTCAAAGAGGCGATGCGCGAGGAAGGCGGCGGTATCGGCAAGGGTGTCGGTGTCGACCCGGTCCTGCCGCTAGATCCAAATAAGGCAGAGAAACCGGGCGACGTGCCGCTCGCTGCACAGACGACGCCCCTGCCGGATGCGAGTGTGAAGGCGAATGGGGCAGTGAAGGAAGGTGGAGCGTGAGAGACACATGAGCGCATATGCGGAACAGATAAAAGGGGAGACCGGTGTTCGTACACAGGATCATCATATTCGTCATTTCATCATCTACTCGTTTAGATCTCATCACACCTTTATAGACCACTTGCATCTTCCTCCGTTTCCCGATAGATAGATAGCTTTGCAATGCAGTCAACCTGCATCAAATTTTTGGTAGTTCTACAGCTTGCTCCGTCCCTGGCTCGCCATCCGCTCGCTCTCGACGAACTGGTAGTAATACTCCAGACACGCCGGGTTCGCCAGCGTGCCGGATGGCGTGACGGTCTCGCCGGCCACAATGCGCTTGATGGGCAATTCGACTTTTTTGCCGTTGATAGTAGTCTGTTGGATACCCACTCAGTCAGCATGATAAACAATGTACTGAAAATGCATAAAAACGACAAGAAGGCAAAGGGGGGGAGAGGAAGAAAGAAGAACGTACAGGAATCTCAGGCGTCTCAAAGACATATGCCGGTACGTGCCGCTTGCTCAATGCCTTGGCGATAGCGTCTTTGATATCAGCGACGAGGCCTTCGCTGAAGACGTGACCAGCTTTCATCTTGACAAACAACAACACCTTTTCATCTGGATCTCTCTTTCGGCGCTGGCCCACGCAGACCGAGTCTTCGATCTGCTCCGCAAAATAATTCTCCATCACCGAGTAGATCTCCGCACTGCCAAAGCGGATCCCACTCGGATTGAGCACGCCGTCTGCACGTCCCAGGAAGATGACAGCGTGCGCCTGCGGCTCGATCTGCACGAAGTCGCCGTGCGTCCAGACATTGTCGAAGCGTTCAAAGTAGGCGGCGCGGTACTTCTTGCCCTGCTCATCCCCCCAAAAGCACGTCGGCATATTGGGAAATGCACTGACACAGACTAACTCGCCGGGTTGTCCGACGGGGAGTTCGCGCCCGGAGGAGTCCTCGCTGGCGTCGTACACGCGGACGTCAAGTCCCAGTGACCAACCCTGGCATCCACCGGCGGTCGTCACGGGGTCGAGCGCGTTGGAATCTGCAAAGGCGCCGGCGATGTCGGTGCCGCCGCTGATATTGCCGAGTTGGGTCTGTGGATGGAAGCCTTCCGACGAGTAGAACCACCGAAAGAGCTCTACAGGGAGAACCATCCCCGTGCATGTCACAACGCGCAGATGCTCGGTGCCTTTGAGGCGGTGGGGAACGACGCCTGCGTTGCGCAGCGACTGCAGCCAACGTGGCGATGTGCCGAGGTGCGTGACACGTTGTTCGCCGGCGAGGCGAAGGAATGCGTCGGGACCGGGTTTGAAGGGAGAGCCGTCGTACATGACGAGTCGAGCGCCAAACAGGAGAGATGTCACGGATGAGAGATACATGATCCAGCCGGTCGTGGTGAACTGCTGGAAGACCGAGTCCGCATTGATGTCCCGGTGTAATGAGCCTGATTTGTACGAGTATAACAATACACCCCCTGCCGAATGGACGATGCATTTCGGCGTGCCAGTGGTGCCCGAACTATAGACGATAAGGAATCCCTCGTGGAATGGCCTCCGGACGAAGACGAGATCTCGCGCTGTGTGATGCTGGTACGGCCCGAGAAACTCACGAAGTGACCTGGTCCGAGGTAAATCGCCAATATCAAGGGCATCTTCCTCCTTACCCCACGGAACGCTGATGAGTCCTTGGAAAGATTGTACAGTCTTCATACCGGCAACCAGCTCACGCATTTTGTTTCTCATGTCCGTGCGCTTCCCGTTGTATAGAGCAGATTCATCCACAAAAACCCATCGTGGCTCAATCTGTCGCAGTCGCTCCAAAATGCCAGAAGCTCCCATATCGGTACTGCTGCTGCTGAATAGGGCACCCAGGCTTGTAACACCAAGGAATACACAAAGCGTATCGAGCGAGTTATTCATCACCACGGCCACTCTATCTCCCTGCTTCACGCCATGGGCACGCAGCGAAGCAGCGAAAACGGCGGTACGATCCCTTAGCTGAGCCCATGTGATCGAACGACGCGAGACTTGAGCTTCACGCACTTCGACAACCGCAATTTTGTCATCCTCTTTACCTCGTGTTGTACGTTTACTGGGTGCTTCCTGCGACCCAGAATATAGCAGGTTCTCTGCAAAATTGATCGAGACACCTGGAAACCAACGAGGCACTTGATCCATCCGCTCATAGGGTTCAACCGTACGGCGCGGCTCGCCTTCATGGATCAGTGGAAAGTAGCGAAAACATAGACTCCAAAACTCGAGTCGGTTGCGGATAGTCCATGTGTGAAGTTCCCGGAAGCTCTAGGCAAAGGCAGTGTAATCAGAAGAGGCTCGAAGCAGCACTTTCCAGAGATAGGAAATAGGGAATAGATCGAACATGAGCATAGACTATCCGAATGCTCAATCTTACATAGCAAGAAACAGAAATCAGCGACGCTCCTACTTACCTTGAATTTGATACCGTATTCTCTTTCAATCACTCTTTTGAACTTGAACAGAGACGTCTTCTCTGGTTGCGCATGACGCCAAAGGGTCTCCGGTATCTCGGTTGAGGATGAATTGGTAGCCATGGTTAGTGAGTAGACTATCAAATTGCAGCGATTGTAGTCTTCTCCTTAGTATATATAGACAGCAGCACCCACCGTTCGTCTCTCAGTGATCACCACACACGCAGAGGGGTCGCAGGAATTCATAACAGGTAATTCTCTCCGACCCCCACACGGAAGACACGGAAGACGTGATCGGCTTCTAAAATAGGGAGCCGGTTACCCGAATTGCATCCTTTTAGGGACAACGACGACTCTCAATCGTGTCTGAACT
This sequence comes from Erythroxylum anguifugum, assembly GCA_027478595.1. Taxonomy (NCBI): domain Eukaryota; kingdom Viridiplantae; phylum Streptophyta; class Magnoliopsida; order Malpighiales; family Erythroxylaceae; genus Erythroxylum; species Erythroxylum anguifugum. The sequence goes on from JANIPN010386142.1 coordinate 7,792, forward strand.
CCATGTCAGCCGAATAAGGCCTCTAGTGCCATGTCAACTCCCCTTTGGAGGTGAGCATAGCTCTCATTGCCACCCATCCCTAAGTCGACGTCGATAAGCTGATGGTGTCTCCTTAAGGAATGCAGGCAAAGCGGAACCATCGACAACAAGTCAGCGTCTCACAAGGGCGAGGTCCACGACTCCATGCCATACTACAGATATCAGGAAGGCGTGCCGACGGTATGCGGCCACTTGTTCGATCCGGAGGGAGATCTCATACCAACGTCGGGCCTCAGTCGCCACCGCCTGGCTCCGACCGTCGGTGGCCGCAGTCTGAGCGGACTAGTGGTGGATGTCTTGCGTGGACTACAGTTTTCTCTTAGTCAAGAAAACCACTTCCGTGCTCCGCTTCCATCCGCTTTTTGCTCAGATTACGGGTCACGATGGCAGCGGTATTGTGGAGGGTGAGGCCGGAATCCTCACCGGCCTCAGAGGCCGGATTGATTCCGGCCACAACATATAATCAACGCGAGCGGAAGCCCGCCCCAGTCCGCCCCGCTGCATCAAGGGATCCCACCCACCCACTCGCTCACCGGACTCACCCACCATCTCAGCCTGCGTGATCGACGCTTCCCCTAAATCGGATTATCGTTTATCGGAGTTTGTCTAGGCTGTGACTGCTTTTCCCATCCCGCCCCATCCAATCGTACCGCGATTACCACCACTTTCTCGGGACACTTTCAACATGCCGGGCGCCACAACCGATGTCCAGCGGTTTCAAGTCCTCAGTGACACCCTATTGAGCGACAAGTCTCTGCCGGCCTTCATGGTCTCTACCACTCGAGGGTTCCTCCCACGGCAGGATCCTGTGGTTCATCTGCCGGCTGAATTTGATGCGATGGAGTCGCTCCTGCAGCGAATGCCTATCAAGATGGCCAACGGCCAGCCCGGCTTACTTGCGCAAGTCAGATTCGGAGAGGCAGTGCACAAAGAACTACCCGACCTCTGCGAGGCCATTGAGAAGTACCAGGATGACCTCCCGCTCATGACCGCCATCTATCGAGATTATTCCTTTCTCGCATCGGCGTACTTACTCGAGCCATGCCATGACCGCTTCATGCGAGGCCTAGAGTATGGCCTAGGGCGACAGAGCCTCCCTTCCAATATCGCCCGACCCATCGCTAAGGTGGGTGAGATGTGAGTCCTTTGCCCGATGCCCGTGATACAACGACCTCGGTGCTAATAGGAGCAGCGTCGGCTTCAAACCGTTCATGGAGTACGCGGGATCCTATGCTCTATTCAACTACCGGCTTGTGGATCCCATGCAGGGTCTTGACTACGATAACCTGCGACTCATCCGAGCATTCGAACATGGCCTCGACCCCACATCGTCCGAGGCCGGCTTTGTCCTCGTCCACGTAGCGATGGTCCGGCACTCCGGCTCCTTGGTAGCCGGAGCCATGGAAATCCTGTTGGAAGGTGCTGCCGCCAAGGACCGCAACGCACTGGATGCTGGCTTGAGCAAGGTATTCGAGTCGCTCAAGAAAGTGAACGAAGTAATGCACAGTGCGTACGTCCCCTCCTGTCTCTCCAACCCCACTGACACTTTCCCAGCAATGTGGAACCGCAGCCAACCCGGCAGCTACACCCAATTCCGCACCTTCATCTTCGGGATCCAAAGCCAGAGCATGTTCCCCCATGGAGTCGTGTACGAAGGCGTATCCGACGAACCGCTCTCATTCCGCGGCGAATCGGGGGCCAACGACAGCATGATCCCGCTGTGCGACAACCTGCTGGAGATCGCTATGCCACACACGCCGCTGACCGATATCCTGAAAGACTTCCGCGCCTACCGGCCGGGCAATCACCGAGAATTCCTCGCCTGGGTCGCCGAGGCGGCGCAGGCGCATGGTGTGCGCGACTTCGCTCGCATCGAGCCACATAGCGCCGCGCTGTACGTCGCGTGTCTCGACCAGGTGCGCGACTTTCGCTGGCGCCACTGGTGCTTTGCGCGCGAGTACATCCTCAAGATGACCGCCCATCCGACCGCCACCGGTGGCTCGCCGATCGTTACATGGTTGCCAAATCAACTGCAGGCGGTCCTAGGCCATATCCTCGAGATGGCGGATAAATGTGAGCAGGTACCCTGGCTAGTAGATATGGTGGATGTCGCGCGCCAGCAGCAGGAGAAGTTGAAGAAGGAGGTAGATAAGTTTTGTCGGGATCGGAAGGTTGTTGGTGATGGTACGGAGGTGCAGAAGACGGCGACGGCGGACACGATTGCGTGAATGCATAGGTTCTCGTTATAGTAACATATGTATAGTCATTTTGCGTTGACTTCTGCCAGATCAATTAATCGTCCATTAAAATAATATCGAAAACACTCGTACTCGATTCTGGTATAATTCCAAGTGTATACAGGTCACTATGCCATCTCACAGTGAATGATGTTTGTGCGCGAGATCCTCTTTCTCCTCCAACACTGCCACCGAGATGCGGCGTTCGTCGATATCCACCTTCGGCCCCGTGTAGTTCTTCCGACCATCGAGAATCCACTGGAACATAGCGATCATGAGCCAGATGCCAAAGGCAACAATGCAGTAGTTCATGTTGTTTGGATTCACGGGCAGAACGGGCGGGAAAATGAACAGCACCGTGGTCAAGATCACATAAGCCACTGCCATGGTGTTGATGATCCACCCGAACGGCTCGGGGATGATGAAGCCGCGAGCTTTCGGGAGCTTGCGCCGGCCCTGGAGCATGTGGATCAAGACAGGGATACCATAGGACACTCCCAGTGCAACGACCGATCTGTACGTGTTTGTTAGCGGATTCATAGAACGATAACCTTCAAGACTTACGCGCTGATGATCGCATTGAATGCGCTGGAACTACCGAGAAAGATGAGGCCGAAGATCAACACCAGGACCGCAGTCAGGATCAGGGCGTTGAGTGGGAGATTCAGAGTCGGATGTACTTTGGCGAAGAACGTCGAGAATGGCAGGCCTTTGTCGCGCGCAAATGCCCAGGTCATGCGCGAGGAAGTGGTCATGATGGAAGTCGTTGCGAACAGGAGACATATCAGAGGGAACATGAGCAGGCAGACTGCGCCGGCGTGCGAACTCGTTGCGTTATCCAAGATTTGTAAGAGCGGTCCGGCTTTCGAGCTCGTGACTTGGCTGATATCACCGGCGACGAACAATAGAACCATGAGGAAGATGAAGCCCGTGAATGTGCCGATGGCTACGCAGTATATCATGATCTTAGGTCCTTCGAGAGCTGCATCCGGGATCTCCTCAATCATATGAGCGACCGCATCGAACCCGGTGAGACCCAAGCTGCCCTGAAGCAACCCGAGCAGCCATGCTATTCCATCGGGCCAGCCCGTCTCATTGGTGAATTCCCGAAAGACAAAGTCCGCCGAGTTGTATGTTGGTGAAGCACAGGCAAGAACGGTGATGGAAATGATAGCAAAGCCTGCCAGAGACCACGTGATGGCAGCCTTATTGAAGATGTTCAATGCCGAGGTGAGGAAAGCATTGATCGAAAACGCGAAAGTCGTGTAACCGATATATATGAGGAATTGGTGCCAAGGTTGAGAGGAGTAATCAATGTGAAACAACGCAATGACTCCCACAATGAGTTGAGAGCCTAAGAGTCCACCGGTGGCAACTAGCGCGATCCAGCCGCCAGTATTGATCCAGCCCGTGACATAGGACAACAACGCACGCGATCGAGGTCCGCTGATCACAGCGACCCAGTGGTACTGTCCGCCGGCGGTCGGATACGCAGAAAGAAACTCTGCGAGGGAAGCTGCCATACACAGATTGAACACGCCTGCAGTGATGAGGCCCCATATGACCGAGGTAGGTCCACCACCAGGCAGTGCGAGCGACAGTGAAGAGGAAAGAGCTGTCCAGGAGTTGAGAATAGCAAATGCCAAGCCCAGCATCGCCAATGGCGAGAAATTGCGCTTCAATTGGCTCTCGATGCCGAGAGCGGCGAGGTGCTCATCGTCCGCGATGACGGACGTCCTCCGCGCCGCGTCCTTCTCGGCCGTCGCCGACATGTCTCACGATGCAAGGAGTGAAGCTGCAAGACAACGGTATTGTTCACCTGGCGTCATGTGACATCCGATGCCCGCTCCAGATGCGCGTTACGAAGCTTGCGTGAGGTAGCACAAAGCTTGTTGACATGTCGCGCTCCTCACGAGCGAGGGCTGATAAGGTTGGCGATCGCGACCTCGCCGCAGATAGGGCACGGCCACCAGTGTGCCCTTACCCATTCTCAGCTGCCCCCGTGTGGCGGTGAGTCGACATCGCGATGAACGATTCGCTCCCCCATTGCCCATATCCGAGACCTAAAGGATCGCTTGCGCTGACTGAACCATTTCGTATCCCAATGCCTCCCATGTCGCTGCCTACGTGAGGCTCGCACGGATCAGGTTTCTGCGGCGCCCCGTGGTTGCCTGTCAGGTACACTTTCCGCCTCGGCAACCTTCGGGATCGTGAAACGTGGTTTGACATCCAGTGACCGTTTTACGCGCTTCCACTTCGTTGCTTGAGTACCACATATTGCACATCTTAAACCTAATCGAGGTGTGATTTTGGACTTTGACGAAAATACTCTCGCCTATCCGTGGTCGCGATCAATCATGAAACTCCTCGTCACCGGCGGTACAGGCACCGTGGGTGGAGAGGTGCTTGCCCAAGCGCTGCGACACCCAAAGGTAACGCACGTCGTAGCACCGGTCCGTCGACAGTTACCGGCTGCGCTTGCGGCGAGCGAGAAACTAACACAAGTCCTCGTGGAGGACTTCGAGACCTGGACCGACGAGGTTCTGGAGAAATGTCAGGGCGTGGAGGCCTGCGTCTGGTACGTCGGGTCAAGAGTTCGCTCCTTCTCCTTTCACTTCTGTATCTGCATCTGCATTTGCATCCGCATTTTTAGGCCCCATGTTATGTCCATGCCTTCGATGTAACCACAACACCGATTTCTGGAATCACCGATATGCTTTTTCAACACAGCCTCACGCAAACGCCTTGGCACCCCTCTAACGCCGATTAGGGCCCTGGGTATAGCCTCGCAAGGCAAACTGTCGTTAAGCAACTACCGCAAAATCAACGTGACCTACTTACAACGCGGCCTTGAGGTCTGCGCCAACAAATTGGCGCCTAGTCTCAGCGACGGCGCGAAGATCCGCTTCGTCTACCTGAGCGGGATAGCCGCGGAGCGAGATGCGAGCAAATCGTTATGGGTACTGCCAGATATCCGGCGAGTCCGTGTATGTGTTGAACATCTACCGTTCACTACATAGGTAGTGCAAGGCGGGCGTCGACTGACCAACATCTTAGGGCGAAGGCGAGAACGCCGCTCTCGACTTCCCAGCCACGCATCCGAGCGTAGACACGGCCATCTTCCGGCCCGGCGGCGTCCTCGGATCGAGCAGCAACACGATGCACAAAGTCATGGGGTCGAACTATAGTGTGAAGGTGGACGTCCTTGCGGCTGCGTTGCTGGAATCTGCGTTAAACGGCGCCGGCTCGCGGGTGATGGAGAACGCCGAGATCATCACCACGGGCCAACAAGCGCTGGAGGCGCGGAAGACGGGCGCGGAGAGCCAAGTGGGCAAATAACTCTGCTGCGGGCCATGTTGAAGGATCTTGTGGCACATATGTTTAAGATACCAAATTTACTTAACTTCAAATTTGTAATGTGAAAAAATTATGCATTTTGGGTATAGTTCTATCATGACTGGGTATCGTAGATGCTAATGAGATATGCGCTATGTTACAAACGTCCGCCCGAACTTCTGTTGGTGCTTTTTCCCGAGAGCTGCAGTCTCGAGAAAGTGGCTTACTTTAGCAAGGGCTTTGAAATCATGCTTTTGCGAATGCTAGAGTTATTACGCGAGCTCTTCTCGCTGGGGCTGACAGGGGATGGTCGGGAAGTGGTGCTATCCAAAGAGTGATGAAGCCCATGAGTGATCACGGCCACCGGTACCATGCCGACTTCACGACCGTGGATCTCGACTGGTGTACGTGGTGTGTCTGGCACGTGGGAGTTGCGAGCCTGCATCTCTTGAATGTGGCTAGCACCTAGCTCGGCTCGGTGGTTCTGGAGGAAGCTTCCTGATCCCTCCATCTCGCCACGCGCCACAAAGCCGGGATATTGTGGTAATGGCGAGCCAGCCGGACCATACCCGCTATCGTAGCTTGGGAGCTTCCGGTGTTTCTCGCCTGTCACAGAGGCACCGTACCACTCATGAGCTTGTCCGCTGCGTTGAGCGCGTTGTCTGCGCCGGATGAAAAGGAAAGTAGCCAGGAAAAGTAGGCCAACAACCACGACAACTGCGATGCCGATGCCTGCTTTTGCACCCACCGAAAGGGAAACGCTTGTTTTCTTAGTAGTAGCGCTAGATTCATTCGCCACTCCGCTCCAGTGGTTGGTCCAGCTGCTGGCGAATTGATCTGCACTGGTCGATTTCATCGTCACGTCGTTGGGACTGAAGCTCAGGAGGTTCGGTTGATCACAGTCCGGTCCTGGCGCCTGTGCAACGAAGAAGGTACTTTGGTGCCAGTTTACGGCAAGGTAAGCCGCCTGCAGGAAGGTTCGGCCCAGGTAATAGCGACCATCAGTAGAAGGTGAAGGCTTGCAAGGAAAATAGGCCGTGTCCTTGCTTACAAGTGGGGCGGAGAGAGTCAAACTGAGAACGGAGAAGGGGACTTTGATGACCAGGGGATTTTTGCCCTCCTGAGCCAAGGAGAAGGCAAGATATGCTCCAGAGTTGACAATCTCGGAATATCGTGTATCGTTCACATTCCAGAGATAGAGACCGAGTTCGCTGTCCATTGTGACCGGAAGGTATTCAGCGACGGCCTCGCAGGTTCCTGGTGGTAGCTGCATGTATGGTACGGTGGGGTTGAGACTCATGGGTGAGGAGGTGTTGCGGCTGTTCCCAGGTCGATATAAACTTCCAATTGTGGAGACATTAAAGGGCGATCTGCCTTCCAGGACGCCGAGTGTCACATCGACTACGTCCACGATCGGCTCGCCGCCACCAACGCCAGAGGTTTTGTACACTCCCACATCGCCTACGATTCGTGACTGGTCGTAGCCACCGAAGGTAAGCGACGCAGGCTGACCATTGGAGACAGAGCCGTAATGCAAGCCGAACGAGTTGGAAGAGGTGATGCTTTGGTTGTATAGGTAGCCGGGTATGAGTTGCACGGTCGCGGTCGAACTATTGACCAGATCCCAGGTCGCTTCAACCGCCGGAGACCCAAGACCAAGAAATCCAATGTCGGGCATATAGTTTTGGCCGCTCGGTAGTGCGACTGAAACAGACTCCATGAGACTAATGCCAGCTTGAGGCACGACAATCTTCTGCCCAGATGTGCTCTCGAAAGCGAACTGGTCCGTCATGAGCGTCCCTTTCCCCTTTTTGTTCGTCTCCGGTCCGGCGTTCCATTGGTCAATGAAACCATCCTTGGTGACTTGATTCGGGGGTAGTGAAGGATTGGACGTGCCCACGTCGTATACGCCGGCTCTAAGGGCACGGCAACTATTGGGGTCGCTGCTGCCACCGCATGCGGTCGAGCTGTAGATATCGCTCTCAAACCAGCCTCCGGGGAGCAGGTGGATTTTTTGTTCGTTGGAGCCGACAGCTAGCTCTACTGCTGGCCACGGTCCATCTTCTCCGAATGTCTGGGTTGTCGAGAAGGGCATCTGGATCGGTCCTTGTGCCGCAACTCGTGCGGCGAGGGCAAGCCCCGCGAGAGCTATGGTCTGCTTCATCATGAGGAAGGCTTCCTGTCAACGATTGTAACACTGTCGCACGCGCTTGGAGCACGTCATGTTCTGCACACAGCACCGAAGAGGAATGTCAACGAAGAAGGAACGAGAGGATGAAGACGGAAGAAACCACAAAGGGATCAGTTGCACAAGAAGAAAGTTTGAGACTGGCTATCAACCCACCGTTGCTTGGTCGCCGAAGGATGCGACCTCTCATCCAATTGATTCACGATCGGTTGCACTGCGAGGCACCGCCTCCACGCGAGAGGGCTTCAATGCCCCTCTGCACGCTGCCCCTCCTCCCTCGCGTGGCGACATGCTGAAGGGGGTCGGTCGTATGGGCGGCAGTGCCTCCAGCAGAAAGGGCTGGAGGGCTCCACCCAACGTCCGAGCTGACCTCCGGGACAAAGTGCCACCGCGATCGCTCGCCCCGAGGTGCCGATGGGCGAACGACACCAAGCAACAGGGCGATACTAGATAGGGCCGGAGCGAGGTCGCCTCAAAGTCTTTTCTCTCTCTCCCTCCCAGTGGGCGCGGGTCAAACCGCACACACCTGACACACCAAGCTGAGCCTCCGCCACCAGGCCCAGGGGGTGGGTGGTGGTGGTGGTGGAACTGGGCCGGGCGACAGGCTTTTGAGGGGATGTTGTTGGGAAGGGCCTCGTCCACGCCCCCCCTAAATTGGAGCATCCTGAGACGCGATCGGCGTTGCCATGTGGTAATACCGCCCAAGAGGGCTCCGCCACCCGAATAGGCGAGCGGAACACGGCCACCGCCAGATGACAAGAAAAGGTAAGGTACATACATGTAAGCAAAAGCATTGTGGGGGGGAGAGGCCTCCCGCAGGTCAAGCATCGTAGCCCTGGATCTTTCCAAGAAGAAGAAGAAGACGAAGACGAGCAGAAAGTCTAGATGTAGATGATCAGCAGGGTGGTGTTGGTGGTGCCCGGCAGGTTCCGCTGGACCGATCGCCGCTCGCTCACGTGGCGAACGGTTGAGCCGCACCCCCCCTAATCGACACGCCGTTCCCTATCGATGTTTCCAGCATCCACGTGCTCGTATCTGCGCGGTAAGGCCCTTGTACGGAGAGTGAGGTTATTGTGGAGCAAGGGTTCATTCTTCATGTTCTTATCCTCACAACAATGCAGCTCTGCGCGCTTACAAGTGGTCTGACCCAAGTTCAAAGGTACGGCATGAATGACGCAGGAGACCGATCCGCTGCCATTTCACGATCGGCACGACCTTTTTCTCTGCCTGATGACCGGGAACCGGGCATGAAGGAGCAAAAGGATCTGTTTCACTCCGAAAAATTTGTCACTGGGTATCTATAAGAGATTGCGACACAAGTAGACGCCGACGAGATATACGTCATATTTTATGTACAATTCCCTTTCCTCTAGGAAGCAGTAGGAAGTTTCTGCCTCGGGTTTCTTGAGGGTCTCTTCACCTGGCTAGGAGAACTGGCGACCATAAGCAGAATTGCCCTTCTAGTAAACGCCATGACGTGCACAGATTCCCGGCCAGCAGAAACGCCAAGTTGATGAGTCGTTATTTTGAGAGTTTAAAGACGATCCTCAAAGCGCTGGTGTTGGTTTGATGGCTGGTTTCCCAGGAGCTGGCGCTTTGCGTTTCGATATTGGGGCAGCACGACCACCACGCCTCTTGTATTGTTCCACCACTTTAGCGAGTGATCCGCGGTCATGCTTCGGCTTTCGCAAGTAGTAGAGTCGAGCTCGCCGGATCTTCTTTTGGCTCCGTTCAATGATCTCAATTCCAACGACGGTAGGTGAGTAAATCTTCACCCAAAGCTCCGTCCCCACACGAGTCAATTCGTTGCGCAGGAGAATCGCCGTGTCCACACCACGCCGTCGAACATTCATACAAACCCCGGCGAATGGATCGCCGGAGCGAAAGCGAACCATCAGAACATCTCCTACTCGAGCGCGCTCCTCATTATCTTTAGCAAAAAGCCGCGTGCGAGAGTTTGAAGGGTCGAGCACTTTGAGTTGAGATTCGTTCCAGGCCTTCAAAGGTTCGGGGCAAATAACCTTCGCAGGTTTGCTTGGAGGTGGATGGATTTTGAAATTTCGGGGAGCTGCTCGCAAATTAGAAGCTATCTGATGAATTGTAGCACTCGATCGCACCTGGTGGGATGTCGGGAAGTCTTGTTTGCTGCGCTTTATAGGCATTCATGGCCTCAGGAGTGCGATACGCGGGTGGTGGCGGTAACTGACGAGGGGGAGTACGATATCGCAGCGTTCCCGCCGAAACAGAACGCACTTGATTCCGAGCAGGCTTGTTCCGTATCATCGAAGAGCCTGCGCGCCATAGTGGCCGGGCAGACTTCACGAATTGTACCATCGTAGGACCTAGTTGAATATGAAGATAGCTATATGCTAGGTAAGAAATAGCTGCTTGCGGCGCGGAGAAATTTTGATGCAAACAAGGCAAATATATAGAATGAGCTTCGATTCTTGGAGCGGCCTCGCGTTCTTTCGCAATCATGTCAATCGTTCACCGGTGTTCTTCCAAAAGTCACAAGATGCTGTCAAACAACTCCTTATAACAAACCTATATCTCGGTCATTCACCATGGGGTTTGCCAGCCGCCTCGCGACTGAGGCCCGCATGGGTAATCGGCGCTGGCAACAGCTCCGCAACTTTTCGAGTTCATCTTTACGCAGGAAAAATGGTACCTAGCCCCCTAAAAGACGACCGATCAGCTGCTAACACTCAAAGGACCTCTCATAGCGTTCCCCCAAACGTCAAGTCCTGAGCTTGACGACATTGTCAAGACATTTCGAGAGACCGTTTTCTTCCCAAATCACATCTCGAAAGTAGATCGTGAAATGATCTACACGCCGTCAAAGCATATCTACCTAACGGGAGAGGAGCCAGTCAAGGTTAAAGTGCCCATAGAGCCGGCGATACCACGGATAAAGCCACGAAAGCCTAAAGACAAAGACGCGTCTACGAAGAAAGGAGGCGAGAATGATCAGAAGCTAGTTCGTGCCACTGCACCAGCAATCTATCCACAGAAAAAGCCAATCCCTCCGCGAGAAACATTCATAATGAATCCGCTCACCATTGTTGGCGATCGTCCCAAGCTGCGCTCGAACTATCGAAGGATGTTACAACTCATGTCAGAACCATCCGATTTCGCGATAATACCCGGCTTCCTGCGGGAGCTGAACCTCACCAGGATGAAGGCCTCACCAGAAATGCTTGCGAGAACGGTGCGCCGTGCAGCAGAACTGGATTCTCTTGATGTTATCATGCATGCGTTTCAACGCGTTGATACCGTTGGCCTACGAATCAATCACCCAGAGATCATTACACAATTGATGCAGGCTATCGTCAGGCACGCCGCAAATGGATATTGGACACAGAAGCGTCTCGATAGGGCATTAGCGTATTGCGACTCCGTTCTACTTATGCTCCAGGATCCTCGGCATCGTTCGAGCAGCGCAACCGGAGACTCCGAGGACGCTCTTCAGCTTCCAATGGTGTGGGGCACTGCGATGGCGCTGGGTTCGATTCGACAGTTGAGGTACGGACCAAGAGAGGTATCACCCCATCGGTATGACCTGCAAGCTTTAACCCATGGCTTTGCCGAGCGACTTGACCTAGGTCGACTAGGCAGCGAAAGTTTTCCTGGAAAAGTTCAGAATATGTGGTTAGCAAACTGGGCACCTGCCATCGTCGGCACAAAATACGCTATTCAAGCTCTTGGCTCAGATAATCCGGCGGCGATGAAACTACAAATCGCTCTCTCAGCAATGGACGAAGCCGCAGCCAAGGCGGCAGCTAAGGTAGTCGAGGAATTTCCCGATGCGAGCGGGGAGAAGCTAGGGCTGAAGATGACCAGTATCATGGAAACAGCTTTGGATGTGGAAGCGCCAGCATCCTTTGTGGACGAGGAGACCATTGTGGCGCAAAGCGATCCCGAAGCTGCCCAGTCTGAAGAGCCTGAGGATCTGGAGGGCCGAGCTGCTGCTGAAGACTCCTCGGAACCTGTTATTGATGAGCCAGATGCGCCCACAGAGAAGAAAGATACTGTGTGAATCATGTACTATTCGGTTGTAAATACTAAGACATGTTGTACCATGTCGATATGTGTAAAGTAGTCCCAAATAGAAACAGCCACGAAATAATACATTTTCGAGGGGCTTTGATTCTGACATGAACAAATAGCAATTCAAGCACCATCGAATACGTGTGGATTTACGTTACTTTGTAACAGTGCTATTGTATGTAAACACTAGATGTACACATTCTATTCTACTCGCAACTTCATACGGCTAGTAGACCAAGCGTGCCAACGACAGTCAAACCCACTACCGCCCACCCGGTGGCGGCGATCTGGGGTAACTTTAGGCCCCATCCCCAGTCCCACATGAGATGCCGAACCCCATTGATAGAATGGAAGATGAAGGGAGCTCCCAGCGTTGCCTTGATCGCCATCTTTGAATATATCGACAATCCCGCCATCGTCGCCACCAGTGCATGTGACTCGAGGTGCCACCCGAACAATGGTGCGATAAGATATCCAAACCCGAAGATGTAGAAACCGCCGCTGAGAATCGATCCGGTGATGCGGTGGAACATGGACGGGTACCATGTGATCTGTGGCTTGTAGATGCCGAGATGCGGCGAAACAGGGCGATTCAGCCGTTGCTTCGCGAGGATTTCGTCACCCTTGGACACAGGAACCGCCTCTGATGCCACATGGCTTGGGACCCATCAGCCACGGATCGTCTATCGATCGAGCAAGTATACGCACCGCATCTGCATTTGATTGGATCCATTGATGAGCGCCAACCGAGGGAGCAAGCCGGGTCGAGCCGTCGCTGTCGTCTTCGTCAGGATGTGCACGATGAAGCTTGTTCAGCATGCTTACCTCGCCGCAGCGTCTGCTGCATTGCCCGCTGAGCGAGCATATTGCCGATTGTATACGGACCGAGCGCGATCCGTGGCAATCAGGCAACTATGCAATCCGAGAGGCAATGGATGATGAAGATGAAAGATGTAAGGTGATGACGGAGGAGGGCATTTTCGGAGGGCATCTGTAGTTGCAAAGGGCGCTTGGCCCAATCGGGGTGAGCCTCGGCCAAGACTCTCCGCCAATCACGCGACGGCAGAATCTAATGGCCCAAATATATTTGAGCATTTCCCCGCCGGCTCCCAGCCCTGTTCTTTTTCTCTTCAAGGAACTGCAACAGGCTACGCACACAACTTCGACCACATGTTGGGATGACGAACGCGTGTTCACTTGCATCGGTCTTTCGGTGTCCATGAAGTTCCTTAGAGAGAATTGACCTGTTGTTAATCGCGCTGAAGTCCACACACTTCTGAGCTTACGGCGTTTCATATCCAGGGTCACAAGCAACTGTAATACCATGAGAGAAGTAGTCAATTGATTTAACATTCGTAATTAAGGCATCCTTAGCGTTGTTGCTGTTTTTAACAGACGTCGCGATCGATTGAATCGATTGACTCGCTACATGAAAAGCAATCCCCGCTGCGTGTTGTGAATCCCATCCATTCCCTGTGCCATTCCCCCATGCTTTTGTCCAGTCTTCGCGGTGCCCTCATGTCTTGATTACGTCGATCGTTGGAGTGCGGAGGAGCCAGTCGCAAGCTTGGTGCGAGCGTGTTCGATGATGAGGCCTTCCCTAAGCATTCGTTAGCTTCGTGTCTCAGTTGTAAGCTGTGTTGCCTTACTCTCAAGCACCTGTGAAGGCCTCGACCGTTTTCTCTGACTATTGGCCGGTGGGACTGTTCGGTGGTGGTGCTGGTGGCTTTGGGCGAGGACGGCCGTTCCCACGTGACATCGTGGTGAAGGTGTTCAAGACGCAAGAGCAATAATTGATGCCGTAGGCGAGTTGTTGACCAAAGAGCAAACACGTGGCCGTGTCAAGTGGCCTTTGCGATGGTTGCAGCTGGGTGTGAAGAATTTTTCACGGGGTGTGAGCAGCAGTGCTTTTGTTACGTCCCTATCCCTCTGGTCCTGGCAGCAAATGTGCCGGGCCCCTCTGTATTCACACGCTTACTCCGTAAGGAGTTCTCCATCGTGACAATAAGTAAGCCGATTTGGAGGCATCTGGTGCCGGTTCGTGCACAGTGACTTGACTTGTTCTTCACGGTGTCATCGTCTTTCTTTCCTCTCTGGTGATTCTGAAAGTTCTCTTGATACTAGGTGATCCTCACGTTCATACACCTTAGTCCAACATGCCAGCTGCTGAGGCCCTGAGGTGAGATCGCTCCTGAACGTCCCTGGGAGTGTTTTATGAGGTTGAGTCTGTCCTCTTGTTATCACAAACTTAATTTTCATGCTATCGAGCTCTTGATATAGCTCTTCGGGAGCGGTCCAACTTATCACCGATCACCGTAATAATGCCCGGCAAGACGCCCGCTAAGATGCCCGCTAAGACCACCCGCGCCTAGCGCCTTCACACCGACAGCTCTACCCGCACTGCCCTTCGGAGCGGCCACTCCCTGATTGAATTCAGTTAGCGGAGCTGACAGTCTCCCTCACACATCACGTCACAGAGGGTGAAGAGAGGGAGGAAGGAATCCTGCCGACTATTCTGATTCCGCTGCTATTGCTGCTACTTCAACCTTGTTCTGTCATTGGCACCCACATAGCGTTTTCCCATCATGGCGTCCTCCATTCTCCAGGCCCTCGATAAGCAGCTCGAGCAGCTGTTCGCGGGCTGGAACGTCTACTCCACAGCGCTATCAGTTGTCGTGCTGGTGCTGCTGTTCGCTCCGCTGTTCATCTCGTCCGAGCCGGACGTGCATCCCTTCCTACTTGCCCGGCAAGCAGCTGCCTCGCCCGTGCGACAACCGGGCGAGTCAGCGGTCTATCGCTCGTTAGAAACACCGCATGGATATCCTCTACGTACCGGCTTGAATGTCAAGGACGAGGGAGCGCCCCGATGGGCCACTGGCCGGGATGGAGACCTGCGCGACATCTGGCGGGAAGCGCTGAAGGATAAGCCGGCCCGTTTGGTGAAGCTGCTGGGCAAGGGAGCGCCGGTGCGGTATGAGTTGAAGGCGCTCAGCAAGGATCTCAAAGTCATCGGCGAGCGGTTGCATCGCGAAGGCGGCTCTCGAGTGGCCATATACCTGCCCAGTTCGGTGGAATTTCTGGTGGCACTATTCGGTATGTGGACGGTTACATGACGATATCAAAGGCTGACGTGAATGCAGCATGTGCCTTCTACGGCCTCACTCCTATTCTGATTGCCCAGGGACAGCCCAAGGATTTGTTGCAGAAGCTTCTCAGCGAGACTCATGCGGACGTTCTGATCGCGCCAGCGGGTACCCTTTCGCCCGAAGAGGTGCTGACCAAGGGCTCCAAGCTGAAGCACATTGTCTGGGTGGTGGAGGAGACCAGCCGTCACATGGACTTTGGCGGCGATGGCACGAGCAAAATGTCCGTCTGGCACGATCTGGTCTCGGAGTCTAAAGCGGACACCTCACTACCGGACTCCTCCGCCGAGAATGCGCCGCCGGGTATCGTGCAAGTATGGCAGGGCACAGCATTGGAGAAGTATGAGATTGTGGAACTCAGCCAAAAGGTACGGAGCTTGAGGTCTTGATTTTCACAACTGACCATTACAGAACATCGCTGCCGCCGTTTCCTCGCAGCTCACCTGCTTGCCACGCCTGCAACGACTCAGCGCCTCTGACACCGTGCTGTCCTTGGTCCCGCTCGCGTCCTCGTACCCGCTGGTGATCACGCTGGCCGCGCTGCACGCACGGGCCACCGTGGCAGTGACGTCGTCCGCGGCGTCCAACGCCCAGTACGCCTTGGCGTTCCAGAACAAAGCCGTGCACGTGTCCGTCCTGGTCGCGAGCACCGCCACGCTGACCGCGTACCTGTCGCACTCCGCCCTGCCATCCTCCGACTCCATCTTCGCGAAGGGGCGGAACGCATATCGGGCCCGGCGTCTCGCACGGGGCATCATGCCGTTCGCGAACAAAGGACCCAGCGGCTCCGCGGCGCCGGCGGCCGAGGGCGTGGGTCCGCGCCTGATCTACACGCCGTTCCCCGCTCCGCTGCACGCGACGGACGCGACGCCGCCGCTGAGCCCGGCGGACGCGCAGGAGCTGCGCATCCGGACCGGCGCGCGCCTCGTGCATGCCCTGACGGTGCCCGCCGTCGCGGGCGCCGTCGCGCAGACCCATCCCCTCGACTATCGCGCGGATCCGGCCACGCGCCGGGCTCATTTCGGCGCGCCACTCTCCTGTGTCGAGCTGCGCGTGCGTCGCGATGGACAGTGGGGCGGGACGGGCGAGGGAGCCGAACGGAGCGACGGGGGATGGACGGGGAAGCTGGTCGTCGGTGGGCCCGCGGTTGCGCTTGCGGCGGACCAGGAGGAGCGCGACGTTGGTGTTAAAGTGCGGTTTGCTAATGATGGGACGGTGGGGTTGGTGTAAGAGAGAGTGCAGAGAAGAGGGGTATCGAGGAAAGGTGTGAGCCGTTTCAAACGCCCGTTGGCAGGTGCAGAGAGCGAAAGGAAGGGAAAACTGAAGTACGACGAAGATTTAGGAGTGTTCAGAGCGTGCGTAGGATGGGCAATTTATTGCTGAAGAAGAAAATCAGATAGATGTCCCTGTACGAGTTAGCGCTCGCTGGGCCAATTAACGTCACGACCGAGACGATACGACTTGGTTTTCGCTCCCTCGCCCCTAAGTCGCATTGAGAAGACGGATAATCGCCCGTGATTCAACCATTGATTGTGGTTTCATAATGCATACAGTTGAAAAGAAAAGAGAGGCCCCTCCACTTCCCTTTTTCTTTTCCTTCTCCGATTCTGGTCCCAGCGAACGTGGTCGCTCGATGGCCGATTCGCACTGATTCGACTCGACTTGCGTCAACTTATCCTTGCGTGTATCTGATACAGTTTCCACCCCCCCATTCCAAGACCGATCCCTCCCAGCCCAGCCTCGTTCAGTTCATTCCCATTCGTTTCCTTGTTTCCTGGCAGTGGATGCAGAAACCCCTTCCCTTGCCCTTAACGTCTGCTTGGTGTACATTCCGTCGCATCACTCATACCTCAAGCCAAAGTGGCCTAGCGATACGCGCTCACGTGCTCACTCGACACGTCTTGTGTTATGAGCGTCCGTTCACGAGATGGCCGGGGATGGGAGGGACTGGCGGTGGCTGCTTCTTGGGCCGGGAATCCTCGCCGTCGGCCATATCCTCATCCGAGTCGCCATCGTTGTCTTCATCCATCATGTCATCGATAGTCTCGGGGTTTCTAGGAAGAGCTTAAGTAACGTACGGCAAAGATTCAGTGATGTGGACATACCCGAGCAGGTTCTTGACATCGTGCATCTCGTAGTGCTTCTTCCGATGCTCTTCAAATTGTCGGTGCTTCTCCTTCTCCTCGTTACTGAGCCCGACTTGCTCTGGCTCAGCCGCAGGGTCCACGTGGACCTGCTTCTCGCTGCTGTTGCGATGCAGCCCGTCATCGAGTGGCTCGGGGATGCTCTCCTCTGGCTCGCCGATGTCCAGTCCAGGGATGTCGGACTCACGGCTACGGCGTGTCGATGACGCTACGGGGTGTTTGGCGCGGTCGAGCTCGTCCACTACTAGGTCTTGGGCGTCAAGAGTGGGCACCTCGAGGTCCTCGTCGTCCTCCGGATCCTCAGATGGATCGTAGTGTTTGGCGTAGGGCGTCTTGGGCTCGTTGATCTTCATGGTGGCGCTCTTCTCCTGCTCGGCCAGATACAGATTCGCCTCGTCCCATTTCAGACGGGGGTTATTGGGATCATCGTGACCATCGTGCGAGTTCTGCGACTGCGACGACCGCCGCCGTGACATCGCGGCACCGCGGGCCGCTGCCGACGAGGACCGGCGGTGCCCGGCATTCTGCATGGTGTTTTGCAGCGTCAGCTCCTTGTCCGAGAGCCGTGGCTCCACGCTGCTCGTCCCTTCGAGGTCGTTGGAGGTCGGCGCCGTACTCAGCGGGTTCTCATGCGAGGTGGCGGTGGGCGACACCGGGTTGTCGCCCTGGTACGATGCATTTTTCAAGATGCCTAGGATCGATCACTTAGCACCGGACCTTTTAGTGTCACCGCACCCTCCTTGGCCTACCTTTGGGTCGCTTCGGCGCATCCGCGCTGTACTTGGGTGGGGAGTTCGTGGTCTGCGTCATGATGGGCGGAGTGGAGGGAGGATGTGGAAGTGTCGTGGCTGTCGATGACCGAGATGGCTTCGAAAGTGGGCAGCGTGTATCCGAGGAGGACTCTTGCGTCACTCCAGCAAAGGTGGTAGGCAGGTAGCACTCAAGTTCATGCCAGAGTCGTTGCCCCGCGAGATATGCGATCCACTGTTCTACGACATGCACGGTGCACCTGTTCTAGGCACGTGCAAAGATCTCGAATTTCCACCAAATGCCCACAAGCGCTTGCCTGGCCACTTGGTGATGTTCGGAGCGTCAGTGAGCGGCCAAAGGGAAGCTGGGGGGTCCTTTATTTCTTTATTGTCCAGTCCGACCTCTATCCCCGGCAGTGACGATGCCCTGCATACTCTGCCGTAGCGACCGCCCTGTTCGCCCACTAATGAGGTCGCTGCGTTCCTCACTCTACTTACTTACGTACTCACGGAGGGATGGGGAGCCTCATAACGCCGATTAACACCGCAAAGAAGGAAGGAAGAGGAGGAGGAGGGGACCCCTCATCCCCCTCCTCTTCCTCCCTCCCCCCCCCGCTACACTCACTCACTCACCCGCGTGTAGGCGAAGGGGAAGGGTGGAGAGAGAGAGAGAGAGGGTGGAGGGGGGACATCGGGAGCAGTGTAAGCTGCTGCACCGGGGGGCTGGTGCCGAGGAAGCTTTGCTAACCCACGATTTAAGTTCAATTCCTTCGCCGAACCTTCCCCGAGGATCACCCACGTGATCTACGCCTACGGCCTCTACATAATGTGATGTGCATGCAGTGGGAGGCAGGGCATCGGGGCTCCTTCCTCCCTGCCTTGCTTAATGGCGCGATTTAACGTTGCCGAACGGGCGAGTAATAGCGGCAGCGGCAGTAACAGTCACGATGGATGGACACCAATCACGGGCGTGAGATCGCCGTCAGACGGAGTCTTCCGCTGGGAGAGGGAAAGAGATGGGCTTTCCATGAGTGGGCGATCTTCGCACGAGAGGGAGAAGAATGCGGTATAGTATGCAGCCGGGGAATGGCAACACATCAGCCAGATGTGATTGATGGATTTCGAGGACTCATGAACACGGAAAAGAAAAAAGCCGATGCCCTGCAGCAGGCCAACAACCCCAGCAGCAGCAGCCGCTGCTATGCGGTAGTGCAGCGCCCCCCCACTTCCTGTTCATGAACGTAGGAGCCAACACGGCTCGACCACGTTGGAGAGGACCGCCGCACGCGCCATGAGGGAGCGAATCGCAGCAGCGCAGCAAAAGCCACTAGCTTGCCCGGGGAAATGCAGGTGGACGGGCCGATGCGTGTGCAAGGGCCAGGTGATCCTTGTGAAGGCCAGCGTGCTATCGGGAACGCTATGCGGACACTCTGCTGCAGCGCCACTATTAGAAATATATACATGGCACTTGCAGGACCAGGTCTGATTGGAACACCGGAGTGAGTGGATATGCATGAATTAGAGTGCTGCAGGCTGCTCCAAGCCGCTCCTCCCTGTAGGGTGCGGTGGTATCATCAGAGAGCCGCAACCACTGCTTTATATAGATCAACGCCTCCAATTCCTCCCATTCAAGACTCGCCTTCTCCCAAAGCCAGCTTCGAGGGAAGTCGGCAAACGCCTAGAATGCATGCTGTAGATGTTCTGTTTCCAGCCGAACCCACGCCCTAGAAATGCTTGTACATGAAAGAGAACAATTGGAACAAATTTAGAGGTTTCAAAACACACTGCCCAAATCACTATTCTCGGACAAGAACGTCTGTGCATCAGGATCTCCTGCGTTTGCCGCAAACTCCATCCAGTGGTAGGCGATAGCGAATGTCGGTGGATCAAGTACTCCGCTCCCGGAAGTATCACTGTCGCCAAACTTTCGTTCCACGCCGCCACCTAGGAGGTTGATCGAGCGTAGTACATCACCCGGTCGGCTCAGCGGTAACATGGCAGGCCGGACCACCTCGGGATGAGTCAGATAAAACAATGCAAGCTCGCGCGCCGCGGCAGGCTCGCCTTCAAGGGCCGACAGAAGGTAAAACCGAGCAGCGTCGGCGAGGGTGGTCGCGGCAAGCTCTTCTGGGCTAAGAGCGGCTTCTTTCTCGCTCTCTTGAGATGGTACCTGCACTCCAGCTCGCGTAGGCTCCCTATGATTGTGGGCGTGACTGTTGACGTGATAATCGACGATCGCTGTGGCGCGGCGTGTCATCAGCCTGCATGTTTCGCTTTTGAGGCCCATAGCAACCAGCCCGACCGTCCAAAACACGGTCCCATGAGGAGTGGAATCCAGTGTCGCGGTAGGTACGAAAGAAGCTATGAGTTGGAGGTCGCGAAATAGCGTGGATGGCCGGTAATTGCCATCAAGGAAGAGTGTGCTCACGATTGCAAGAGCATTCGAGATATCGCGGGCAGAGGAGCTGGACATGCCAGGTAGTAGGGTGTGTAAGCCACTACTTAAAGGAGCGGAGCTTCGACGGCTAGCATGTCGCCGCTCATTGCAGTTAGCAACGACTTCTTGTAACCTCGTCAAACGTATGCGGGGAACACCTCGTGCCTGAGCAACAAGTTTGCTTATGCCGGGAGGTAGGTCAGTCTCTTCTGAGGTTGAAGGGTCCGTAGATGGCTCATCCATTGAGAGGGACTGGCATTCCGCCAAGATGCTGAGCTCGTAGAGCGCCTGTAGCTTCTGGTGTGGATCGAGCGAGTAACGGAAGATCGATAGCAGCTTCGCGTAGCCTTCCCGGAAATCGAAAAGTAACGGATCATTGGAGGCATCCAGAGTGGCGCCGGTGCTATGCAGCACTCTAATGATAGGTTCCTGGTCCGTGTCTTGCATGTGATCTGCCGCGGTCGACAATGGAATCGCATCACTATTGATCCAGATATCTGTTTCGCTTCCGGTTAGCCACAGATGACGACCTAGATCGCTGAGTAGCAATGCAACAACGTCACGTCGCAAGTGCTCTACGAACGATGAGCTTGGAGCTTGATCATTCCGAGCACCAATGGGACTGGTAGAGAGTGAAACAGGGCTAGGCGGAAGAGTAGCCCGTAAAGGTACTCGAGTGTCCGCGCCAGGGTTTGTGAAAGGATCACTCAGGGTACCTTGACCGAACTGAGGGGCTTTGAGTAAGCCGGTGTGCTCAATACTGAACCCAAGTCCGTTTCCGCGAGTGGAACGATTCGAAGAATTAAGTCTTGGAGCGACCGGGGCTGCTGGCTTACTAGCCATGGCTGAAGCGGGTATCACTTTGTCCAGTTGGACCTTTGCACTAGAAGCGCCTCTCCTGCCCTTTTCAGACGCAGCGCTGAACAGGGAGCTTGACCAAAGTACAGGGCTCTCGGACATGGTGGCGCCGACCAGCTTCGTAGCACATCTTTGAATTTCGAAACAGAATCGGTGCATACGTTCTTCACCCCCGCAAAAATTCTCGATGGACTCGCTGGTGAGCCAACGAGAGGTCAGGTCAGCCTGCTCGTCGGCGAGTTTATTCGGCCCGCCACATATCTTAGGAGCCGAGATGAGATCAAACGCCTGGGATTGTGCTTTTTCGTGTCCAAAGGATGCTCGAAGCCGGTACGCCCAGGCAGCAACGCCGTGTGGCTTCCGGGCGGGCGGCTTAGCCATTGTGCCTAGTGCTTTCACTACATTTATTGCATGCTCGTAAACATCTGAATGGCGTACATCCGTGACATACCACATCTTGGTCCGTAACGCTGC
Source organism: Erythroxylum anguifugum (assembly GCA_027478595.1). Lineage (NCBI taxonomy): Eukaryota > Viridiplantae > Streptophyta > Magnoliopsida > Malpighiales > Erythroxylaceae > Erythroxylum > Erythroxylum anguifugum. The sequence goes on from JANIPN010386142.1 coordinate 29,444, forward strand.
TACCTGTGTTCCGAGTTGGGCAAGTTGATTAGCCTGGGTGGTACAGGCAGCTTGTAAAGCATGGATCCATTCCTGGTATCGTTCGCTTCCAGAAACATATTTTTGAACAAGTGCGGCGTATCTCTGCGCAAGATCTGTCATTAATGATGTGTTCGAGGGCGAAGGGATGTTCCTGAGAGACTTCAGGGCATGAAACCAGAAGAATGACGACTGGAAGTCGTGTTGGCACTGTGCCTGATCCAAATGCAGCCGGAACAGCGCCTCTAAGGCAGTCAATGCATTCTCGGCCGTTTTAACCGAGGGATGACGATGGAACCGACCTTCAGCGAGAGATTTGGAGAGTGCCCTCATAATTACCTGCGTTTCCACGGAGGTCGAAGTATCTGTAGTGGGGTCGCCGCTGGGAATTTGCATGCCGAGATCTCCATCCAGAGTGCGACTTATCTGGCAGTTCAACCGACCACCGGGACATTCCACAAAGAATATGGCTGACTCGACTGTCACCTGAGGTGAGTCGGAGGACTTTCGGCTTGCACAAAGTTTCCAAAGTTCGGGGAGGAATGATTGCACTGGAATCTCGTCCACTTTGGAATCCAGACTCCCAGATGTACCAGGCCGCGATTTTGTGGTAGACCCCGTCTTATCAGTCACTTTCTCAGGGCTTCTCAAGAAGAAGTCGCTTGATAGTGTATGGCTTGTGACCGATGTACCGCTTATGCTAGGCGTGAAGGCGGAGTTAATCCCGCTACGGAGATCATTAGTCCCAGCTGTGAGCGTGGAAGACCCTGTCACTGATGAAGGGGAGGAGGCTTGTTCACTGTGACCGGCTTTCTCTAGAGGCTCCGACGGGTCGTTTGGGTAAAGTGCCCGGGTGATGGCCAGAACGTCCTCGGCAAAAAGAACAATGAAGGGTCGTTCGAATCCATCAACTTCCGTGGAGGTATTAGGCTGCTCTCGAGCTGTCTCGTCGAAAATCGAGACTAGTCTTACAACTTTTTCGTTTGCCGCAGTAGGGAGGATCGGGCTAGAGGCGCTGTTACTGTGATTAGTACGGTTTGAAAGACGCGAGTGAAGTCCGCACCGTGGGTCAAGTACGTCTCGGACAGTTTTCTGGACGCGAGTTGCCAGCTCGCGGAGTATCTTTTGCCGGATGTCGGAGCTGATATGCACATTAAGAAGAATATGATGTCGCTAGACTGATTAGTTTGCGCTTGATAGAGTCTTGGAATCGTACCTCAGGAAATAGCAAAGCGCTAGACAAGAATGTATTGCAGTACCACGTGAACACGAAGAACCTTCGTGCTCGGGCGAGCTTCTGAGGATCATGAATTTTGTATAGGGTTGAATGAATCAGCTCAAGAGCTAATGTAGGCACGCTAAAGTTAGGGTTGCCTGTGACTAGATCAAGGAGGGATTCAACCGCGCGATCGAAGAATGCATTGATGGAGTCAGTGTTCGCGGTACTCAATTGTCCCGCAGCCTTAGAAGAAACTGGCTCTGTGGCATCTGTGGCATTAGTAATGAACGAGCCTGTATGAATGAGCTCCAAGAGGAATTGTTCCAGTTTGGTACCTAGTTCCCAGGGAGTGACATCCGAGGCTATTTCTAGGACAGCAAAACAAAATTCATTGGAGCCCACACGTTGGTCATCGATGAGCCGGGCGCAGGTTCTCGACCATACATCAAGCTGGCGGCTGCGTTCGGACGATCCATGCATTGCTGCCGGATCGAAGCAGCTCAGCATCATGAGGCGCAGCGGATCCTGGGTCAATCCATCGATGGTTGGCGCGGCGGTCCGGGAACGTGGACGAAGCAAGCGGAGATCCGCCCGGCTACTCGGTGAAGACTCAATCGATGAATCGACCCGCCCACTAGGCAAATGGGGCCTCGCAAGATTCCTCAGCTGGGAGCTGTTCAATGCAGAAATACGTTCCGCGAGGTAACTTGGAACGGTCCTCAGATTATTCAACAGTTTCATCACGCCCGGCTGGGAATGACGTGGCAGAGTGTAAATCCATGAAGGGCCCGGCTGCGACGAGTTCAATTGCATGGATGAGTCCAAGGTACCATTGAGCCTTCGTCCTGACTCCAGAGAGGGATAGATCGCCTGGCATTCTTGCATCTGCTCGAACAAGGTTATGAAGGGTGACTTCATTTCCAGGCGGAAGCATTCCACGAGGCGCTTGTAAAGAAACGATTGGATCCCCAGGCATCGACCGTGACCTCCAGACTCGTGCAAGAGCTGAACCAGTTCCTGCTGCAGTTCTACGACCCGGGCGCGTGTGTTCAGGGCTCGTTCCACCAGGAGCACAGTATCCGCAAATGATGATGCCGCGGGCTCAAGATTGACCGATGGTCTCAATGGCAAGTCCGCCTGGCTCACGGATCCTGTGGACGGTTGGCCTATCTCCGGACGGAGTGAAGATGGCTCCGCGATATCTCCTTCCGGGCCAGACTCGTTTTGGCTCTTCATACTAAGGAGGGACGTTCTCCGAGACTGGTTCAAAGAGAGCCGTCCGTGACCTGAACTAGCCATTGAGGCAGGTAATGGAATGTTTGATGGGTCCGGGGATGATTGCCGGGACGGATCCTGGGGAAACTGCGCAAACATTCCTGTTTCCTTTTCGCCTCGATGTTCCGATGCTGCGTGGGAGATATTGGAGTCCACATGGCGGTTGATGAGCCTGGAGGTAGGCAACACCTTCTTCTCCGAGTCACTGGCCACACTTTCACGCTCTGATCCAGGTACGGAAGGGGGCAGAGGAACATGAGCAGGGTCCGAATCGTCGTTCGGTAGTCGGGGAGATCGTTGAGATGGCGAGGAAGCTGAGCGGTAGTCGGTACCTTCTAGCGATAGAGGGAGAATAGTCATGAGAGCTGTCTTGCGATCAGTATTGTACGAAGCATATCGATAGGCTACCGTGCCAGTAGCCAACGCCATCTCCCACATTGGGATAAAGACGCTCACCACGGCCGGCGAAAGACGGTAAGGGAAGAAACAAACATGAAAAGCTTCGCGGATGCCCTCGTAGGGCACCCGGCGGCTCCATGGCCGGCGTGGCCTATTGATGGATCGCCGCAGACACTATGGCACGCTGCGTACGTCTTTTGCGCGACATGTCCCCATCACCGGACTTCACGATCGTTCGGGGGAGGTCCAAGCGGAACTGTGGACGCTGTGAGAGGGGAGGATGCTTTCAATGAGGCTCGGAAACAGGCAAGACCGAGAGCCGTCCCGTACCGGCGTTCTCAATGTACTTTCCAAGACGAGGGCGTCTGCAATTGCCTCACGAATGCCAACTATCACCGAGCAAGCAATGTCCGTACTCGAAAGCCCCTCGCGACGACTCCTCAGCTATTCCTGCGCAACCAGGCGGGGTTGAAGATGGTGGGTTTCTGGATGTGAAGCGGTCCGCAACGCGAGGTTTGCAGAGTCCGCCGGATCAGGTAGGGCAAGACCGAGCCGTATATGATGGTGGGGAAAGTGGACGTTTCGTGATCGAGGGGCGACGCGGCGAGGCACGGTAAATGGACCAGCGCGCAAGTGGGCAGTCGAGCGAGGAAAGGGCTGCCCTTCCCTGCTCGTGCTGCCCCGTTATGGCGGAGGTGGTGGAGGTGGAGGAGGTTGGCAACAGAGGTCACGCACACTCCCCCCCCCCTCTCTCTCTGCAGCTGCGAGCGGCGATGATGGTGTCGTGGGGTCCTTTCTCTCTCTCTCTCCCTCTCCCTCCTCGACAATCGATAGAGGGAAAGTAGGCGTTGCTGTCGTCGGTCGTAGTGGGTGTGGGTGCCGTATGAGAAGGGGAGGGAGGGAGGGTGGTGT